>JAQHUG010000392.1:355499-366788 GCA_028555095.1 Dicrostonyx torquatus | reverse complement strand
CTCTTCTTTAATGGTCTCTATCATTTTCGTAAAGTTACATTTAAAGTCCATTTCTTCTACTTCGTCTGGATTAGGTCTTCTTGTTGCATAATCACTGGATTCTGGCATGTCATGTTGCTTTTCAGGTTGATGGAGGAACTCCTGGCTTGGCGCCTGCCCATCTTTTCCCCTCCTATTGGATCAACTGGTATTCGAAAAGGGCCACTTTCTCAGTCTGGATGGACCTGGATCCAGGGCCTTTGCTGGCCCAGAGCTCCTCAGATCCAGATGGGTTGGGGTCAAAAGCCCTTTAATAGGGCCTGAGGCACACAATAGGGTGGGCTTCTCTGCTCTGTGCAGCACACAAACTCCTGTGGCTTTGTATAAGCCCCCTTTTCCCTCAGGGCCTCAGCCTGGAAACAGCCTGAGTTCCTTTTGTGACCTAGGACTCCACCACTGATGGGAGAGGAATGCTTGGATGTAAGCTTGGGTTTGCTAAGCAGATAAGCCAATAGGTAGGGAAAGCTCCCTTAATGGCCCAAAGTTTTGGGGATGGGCGGGTGTCCTTAGTCTCCTCTGGGACCAGTCACCTAGATGGCTGGGCTGGGACCCACTTACCCTCTGGGTGGAATGGCTGGATCAGAAGCCCTCTTCAAGGGCCTGCTGCAATCAAAAGGGTGGGATTCTCTGCTCTGCAAAGCCCTGTGGCTTTGTACAGGCACCCTTTTCCCTCAAGGCCCCAGCCCAGAAACAGGCTGAGTTCCTTTTGGGAAACGAGTACCCCGCCTCTGATCAGGACAGATGCTTGGAAGTGAGCTGTGGTGTACTAAGCAGAAAAGCCAATATGTGGGGGAAGATGCCTTAATGGCCCGAAAGTTTGGGGGATGGGCGGGTGTCCTTAGTCCCCTCTGGGGCCAGACACCTAGATGGCTGGGCTGGGACCCACTTACCCTCCAGGTCGAATGGCTGGATCAGGAGCCCTCTCCAAGGGCCTGCTGTAGTCAGAAAATTTAGTTGTTTTCTCCAAGGTAGTCTCACAAGGAATACAAATCACAGTTAAGGGCAAGTACCATGTGTTATGATTATGCAGACTCTCCATTAAAATCAAGCCTCGGCCACTCCCAATCTCTCTGTTCCCAAGAACCAAGCTGGTCTAAGCTCTCTTCTCTTTGTCTCTCTTTCTCTCTCTACCAAGCTGCTCTTCTGAAGAGGCAGCTCTCTTCCTCTTCTCTTCCTCCTCCTCCTCTTCTCTCTCTCTGTCTCAATATCTCTCTCTTTCTCTCCTCTACCCTCCCAATACCCTCCTTCCTAAATACAACTTCATACTTACCAAGTTCTTTTTGTGTGGCATATTTCTCTCTGTCCATTACTGCTGCAATCCCGCACCCTCAGTGGGACTTGCCAAAGGTTACTTGCACAGTATCATTCATTGGTGCATTATCTTGGTACACGACTCAGCCAGGCTTTATCTTTGTTCCCTTTCAGCAGCAGGTGGAAGGGCTAAGGATGGCAGGGATCCTGGGTCCAGATCAGGACCAGTCCACTTTCGAATACCCTGTCTGCTCTATTACTCATACAATACTGGCTACAATTTTTAAGATCTCCTGCCCCCTCACCTCTGGCCTTGTTTTCGTGACTAAGAATCCACCTCGACTGGTTTTTCTCTCCCTTCAATTTCTGATCTTCCATCTGTGGTGGAATAGCCACCAAGATGCAGATTTTTTTATGAAGACCCTTAGGGGAAAACTATCACACTTGAGATTGAAACCTCAGACACTATAGAAAATATAAAGTCCAAGATTCAGGATGAGGAAGGATTTCTTCCTGATCAGCAGAGGCTGATCTTCCCTGGTAAGCAAGTGGAAGGTGGCCTTACTTCCTCTGACTACAACATTCAAAAGGCATCCACCCTTCATCTTGTGTTGTGACTTGGTGGTGGTGCTGAGAAAAAGAAGTATTACACCAATCCCAAGAAGAATAAGCATAAGAGATCGAGGGTTAAATAGGCAGTTATGAAGTACTGTAAGGTGGATTAAAATGGCAAAATTAGTCTTTGTCGAGAATGTTTTTGTGGTGAATGTGGTGCTGGAGATTTCATGGCTAGGCATCCTGACCGACATTACTGTTGCAAGTGTTGTCTGACTTATTGCTTCAACAACCCAGAAAACAAGTAGTTAATAAGGAGACAAGGTACTGGCAGGGAAGCCCAGCAAAACTGTAACACCATGCCCAGCAGTAGATAACCAACACACAATGAACTCATTGGAGTCTTAAAGTTATTTTGTCTCATAATGAAATGTCTAGGTATTTAGTTTACCTTACTTGTCTTTTGCTTATACAATATGCTTTCTTATTTTTTATTTTTATGGGATTTCTCTGTGTATAAATGTGCGTGTTATACATCTGTATGTGCTCCTTGTGCTTTTTTCTTTCATTTTTGGTTGTTTCATTCTGATTTATTTATTTACATTTTAATTTACTCTATTATTTATTATTATTTTAGACATCTGTGTTTTGATGAGAGAAAGAAATAAGTGATTTGTTTGAGTGGGTGGGAAGGTGGGTAGGATCTTGAAAGAGTTGTGTGAGGGGAAACTGTGATCAGAATATTTGTATAAAATGTGGTTTAAATTAAAAACTATAATCTCAAGCAGAGTAGGCAGGTATTTTATCTTATTTTCTGTTATTATGACAAAATTTTCAACAATTGGTGATTGATAAAGAATGGGAGTCTCTTTGGATTCATGTTTCTAGGTTTGTAATATTCAAGAATATGAACCAGGCATCTTCTTGAGTTTGAGATATATCCTTGTATTGTACCATAACATGATAAGAAGAGCAGAAAGATGATTGGATATACAAATGAGTTTTTGCAATATTATCAGGAGAAACCAATCATATCTTTAGATCTTTTTTATTTCCCAGGATGTGACAAGTACCTAGTACCTAGCAGATGGGTCCCAATTAATTCCCAATTGTCTTGTATATATTGTAGAGTTTAACCTGCCCCAACTATTTTAATAAAGCATATTGGGAATGCCAAGATGGAAGGACTCATTAATATAAACAGGTGTGGAAGGATATGATCAAGCCAATAGATGAAAAAGCATAGAACCAGTAAGCTTCTCTGATGTGGGCTTCCCCTTTTTAGCTATGAATATGTTTTATTACCATTGCTTATTAAAGATGCTGTTTTAGCCAATGACTTAGTAAAATAAAGTCAGGCAGGAAATATGAACAGAAATATATAGAGAAAGTAGACAGAATAAAGGAGACACCATGTAGCTGCCAAAGGACACAGACACCCTAGAACCTTGACCAGTACGCTACTGTCCTGTGGTAATACACAGATTAATATAAATGGGTTCATTTAAGATATAAGAGTTAGCCAAAATTATGCATAAGCTATTGGTCAAACAGTACTGTAGTTATATAGTTTATGTGTGATTATTCACATACACGTGGACTGGAAATGAATGAGCAGCCTTGGCCTACAAAATGGCATGCCAGTGTGGGCTGACTATATCCACATAACACCTGAGAGAGCTTGGAAAGTAATTCTAGACACAAAAACTCAGAGTTAAGCATGGCTTTGTGGTAGTGGCATTATCTTGGGTGGGCTCTGTTTGCTAGAAGCAAGCCGAGACATGATTCCTTTAAAAGAAGGCTGCCTGACTCGGTGGTAATAGTAAAAACTGTGTGGCTCCTTTAAGAAGGCATCCTAGTTCATGCTAGTGGCACAAACAGTTCTGGCTCTTTCAGTAGGCAAAGCACTTGAATGGGGTTTTGGGCATTGTGCTGCAAGTTGGTGGCAGCATGGGCCAACAGCTTACCAAAGTTGAGATGGTAGGCACAGTTCCCTCCTGATGGTCCCAGAGCTAGCAGAAAAATTACCTCTGCCATATTGGAAGGCTGAGAAAAGTAGAACCAGCATCCAGATCTGCTGTGAACAAGCTGCTTATCATTTGATATGTGCTACTGGTCAGAAAATGATTACAGATATGCAATAAAGACAGATACAGACATAAATAAACCTCTGAACAGGTCACAGTGTGTTTTAAAAATGTATGTAGGCTTCAGAGAGAGACGTCATCACTTTCAAAGACATACAGAATATGGCATTTAAAATGTTTTAAGAATTTAGCACTATTCATGACAGTGAGATATTTCTGCTCCTGGCAGCACCAACATACTTCAAAAGGATGATGGCATCAAAGAGGCTCCTTGTGGAGTTTTTCAGCCATCTTGACAAAAACTGCTCTTGCCGGGACAGCTTGATAGTATGCTGTATGAACTGGACATTCACGACCCACAGAAAAATGACTGCTAAACTTGCCTAAAGGTGAGATATTACTTCAGAGTTCCTGCTTCATGTAACAATCTTCCAAACATTTTGAAGGTTACAGAAGAAAGTGACTGACAAACTGCTAATAAAGGCAAAACAGATCTTCAAATTTCCTGCTTCATGGAAAAGTTTGCAGGAAACTATGGGCCTGTAAACTGAAGATGGATGCACCAATGTTACAGAACTTTGGGTGACTGTCCAGGCAGTGAAATGTCTCTGTCAGTTCTACAATTTTGGAAGTTCCTTACAATGTTCTTCCTGATAACTTAGGTAATATTATACCCTTTTGGGGTCTTTGATAGAGTTGAAGAATAGTTATAATTATAGTTTTCCTTAGTTATGATGAAAATAATGTAGATATAAATATTGTAACTGTAATTCTTGCTTGATACATGTTTTGTTATATGTAATTTTACTATGTTAAAGTTAAAACCTTCCCTTCTATTTAGACAGAAAAGGGGAGATGATGTGAAATCCCCCTGTGTTTTTTTTTTTAATATGTTTGCTATCATTGATTAGTAAAGAAGCTGTTTTGGCTAATGGCTTAGTAGAGTAAAGCCAGGTGAGAAATCTGAGCAGAGATATAGAGAGAAAGTAGACAGAGTCAGGGAAGTGCCATGTAGCTGCCAAAGGAGACAGACACCCCAGAACCTTTACTGGTAAGCTACAGCCTCATGATAATACACAGATGAATAGAAATTGATCAATTTAAGATATAAATGTGAGCCAGAAATATGTATAAGCTATTGGCCAAACAGTGTTGATCATTCTCCACCAACACTTCTTCCCTGCTACTTGCAGCCCACAGAGCTGGACAGCCAGACAAGAGTGCATCCTGTGTACTCATCACCATTATCCGATACTGAGGCCTTTCTGCATCTATTCCACCATGATATCTCCTCTTCACTTTTATTTGTGCTAGAGTGCTTATTCTAGAAAGATTCCCACATAGATTTTTGCATGTGGATTAGTTATATGTTTTTACACAGAACAATGACACGGCTGCTTTTTTCATTTGGAAATTAAGTATGATTTAAGAATATGAGTGTGTGTGTCCAGTTGAGAAAGGAAAGATTTGTCAGGATAATTATGATTGTCAACTTGCATATAGCTGAACTATACTAAAACCCAATATACTGGGCCTCCCTGTATTGAATTTTCCTGATTAAATCATTGAAACGGATAGATCCACCCTAAATCTGGGTCACACATTTTGATGACAGTCCATACCAAAAGGACATGGAAGAAGGCAACTTTTGCTTTTTGACTGCTTGCCCTCTTCCTAGTAAGTTCATTATTACTGTTGCTGAGGCATTTCTTCACTGGAGTTAGAATCTACTTCTTTAGGATTCTAATGTATACTGAATACCAGTTGAGATATCCAACCTCATGTACTGAATAAATGCTAAAGCATTGGTCTTTTCTTTGAGAAACAGCCATTGCTGGACTTCAGCTGGACCACAACCTGAAGCCACTCTAAGAAATGCGCCATTAACTTATATTCATTCTAGAAATTGTATTTTTTTAGAGAACCCTGACTAATACATCTTTGTTCAAAACAATTGCTATAAAATAATTTGAAATGAAACATAAAATAGCTAGTCATTTAACATCAAAATAAATGCAATTTGAGTTTATTCATGTATTTTTATCGTGCCACAGTCTAAATTCTTCTAGTAATCAATGACTGATTTTCAAGCACAATCTCAAGTGAAACAAAATAATCTGCTATATTGACCATAACATTCTGTAATTGTGGATAAACAGACCTCAGATTTACTGGAAGCATAAAGGCTAAGCTTCATGGAGTAGGACCAAATATCAGGCTACTTTCCTATAATCCTTAAATATGTAAGGCTTCAAAATCAATACTATTCAAAGACAATATCTACCAGTGTAAACTTATAGCAGCTATTGATGATGTAGACAACATACTGAGAACTCTTCTGATTCTTGTTGATGTAAAGATAATGATCCAAAGTGCACTAAATTGAAAAATCACATTATGTTTCACATGTCTGTGTTTCCAGCACTTTGGAAAAATAAACAAGAAGAATAGAAGTTTGAGCCAGGCATGGAGTACATAAGACCCTCTGTTAAAATAAAAAGAAAACCTAATATTATATATAATATCATATAATATATAGTATGTCTTCGGTAATTGGCTCAAATAAAATAGGGTAAGAACTGGAAGGCATGAACTTGGATGGCAGACATAAGGTAATTTTTAGCAGTAACCCTTTACATAGTGACTAGCACAAAAAAGAAATGAAGAGAAGAAACAATAACAAACTGAAAACTGAAAACTTTGACATCCTTAAATTTTACCAATCTAAGAGTTCACAGGAAAAAAATAAATACATAGCCTGTTCTTGGGTTTGATATTTTTCCTCTAGGATTGTTTCCAAAAGATGTGTCTAGAGATCAAAAATCAAACAAACAAAGAAAACAAAAAATATGTAATTACCAAGATATTACCTAAATATAAAATTCCAGTCGACAAAATCTGTTGTTCTTTAGCATCTGTGGTTCTCTGGAATATCACTGATACAGTATTTAATGTGCAAGTACTACAACAGCACATCAATACATAGGACAATGACAGCACTTTGTGTTTCTTCCCATGTTGTAAGCTATAATAAATGAGAAGTAGGCTGCTTGATCCTTATAAAATGAAGAATAATTCAAATAACACAAGAAGAAAGAAACAAAAAAGCACAATTAGATTGTGGTTTTATGAAGTAAATGGAATATTATTAGGATAAATATAAAGATATACCTCCCTTGTGACAGCTTCTGAGGTTCATAATAATGAAAAGTAAAAGATGTTGTACCGATATACCATGAAAGTTAGGATGCCTATTGTATATATGGAATACATGAATGGAGTATATTCAGAACAATGGAAACTGGATGCTGTGAAAGGAGTTAAAAACAAGTCTACATTAAAAATAAAAAGCAAGTTGGTACATATTGCATTCTTATAAGTGGAAGCAATCCAAATTCACCGTGACACATTATGGAAGCACAAAATATATGATGCAAATGTATCAGAAATATGCCTACAATTCAGTAGGTACATTAGTTAAAAAATAATTTTTTTTCATAGTACTTTCATATAAGCAGGTTGGAACAATTTCTTTTATTTTTTAACAATTTTTGTTATGGTCTCCAAGGATGAGTCTTAGGAGGTGTTTGTTGTTTCAATTTTGGGAATTCTTCAGAATCATCATTTGGGGAGTTTGTGGTGGCTTTTGCATTACGTGGAACATCTCTTTTCAAAAAACACTTAGGTGATTGCATGGTTATTTTGTAAAGACAGGTGTTCTTAAGATTATCCAATGAAGATTCATAGCTTAGGATAGCTGATAGGTAATACTTCTCAAGATCAAGGATATGGTCAATTGCATCTTGAACTTTGTCAGAGAGGCCAATCACAGTGATATTGGAATTCCAGGATCCTTTTGGAGGTAACCGGATATCTACTTGAAATTGATCCATGATTTTATGGATGTCTTTTCCACCAAATCCAAAAATACTGTCACGAACCTGGTGGCTTAGTGGGATTTCCTTAGAAATTGTTTTTTCTATCTTATGCAACATTTTCATTATTGCATCTTTAGCTGCTAGTGTGTTCTCTTTATAGCCGGTAATTGTGATTTGGTCTTGTATCCCATGATTTCCTTTCTTTGGAAAATGGATAGTAACATCATGCTCTGTGCAAATCTGGGCAATAAGTAAACCCTTATGACCAGTGATCTTGGACCAATATTTGGGATCTAGACTGAATATTAGCTTAAAATTTCTTAGTGTCCTATCTTCTATTTCCATTTGTAAAGCCTTGACTCGATTTTGTAACCTCATCTTGGCTTGTTCCACATTTGCTGCAAGACCCATAATAGATATGATATCGGAATTTTTTCCAGGTTGTAAGATTTGGATATGAACTTCAAATTCTTTTACAAGCTTACGTAAGCCACTTCCTTTGTGCCCAATGATGTAAGAACGTAGGTGAGAGGGCATGTGGACTTCAGCAGTCACAGGAATTAAATACTCAAGAGCTTCCATAGCAGCTTTGCAATTTTCCATTTGACCTGAGACAAATATGGTTTTACATTTCCTTTGATTACTAAAAGCAAGTTCTTTAGTGTTCTTTCCCCCCTTTTCTTTCCCAGTTTCCTGAACCCCTGGTTGTGCATACATAGTTGGCTTTTCTTTGTCTGGGAATATGAGTTGAACTTTATAATCCCTAGCTATTTGTTGGACTCTGGAACACATTGGTCCCATGAAAAAAGTATAGAACTTCTGAGGAATAACATATTGTGTTGTGACATGAGAACCCAAGGGCTCAAAAATCTGTTCAATATGTTTCTTTGCTGCTTCAACACAAGCTTTTTCTCCTTTCATTGTAACTCTGATGCTTTGTTTTCCTTCATAAGTAAAGATAATAATCATACCAGCATAAACTTCAGTCATTTCTCGTATTAGCTGTTCCCTTCGTGTGACAAAATAATGGTGAAATTTACGATTTATCAGTATGCTATCCTCCACCACATACTCTAAGTCTTTCAACAATGGCTCTAGTTCTTTTTGTACTTCTTTAACAGCTTCCTCCTTCCCTACAATTGTTACTAAATCCTGATCCTTATTTTTAGGGGTAGGGAAAATAGCACGTGTCCCATGTTTTATACAGATATTGGGAAGATTGCCACCATTTTTATTCTTGAGAAACTTGTGATATTTTGACTTGACACGCACAGCTACAGTAAAACTCTTGGCTTTCTCTTCTTCCAATAGTTTCAGAAATTTTTTATTCACCTTTCCAACATTTTCTGCAGGGCCTCTAATAATGACTTTTTGAGGGCCTGACTTGTTTCTTGAAAAATAAATATTGAATCTTCCACATTCTTCCATGATTGAATCAATCAAATGCTGTTTTGGACTGATAAGTGATTTATATAGAGTAGAAGGAACAGAAAATTCTACTTCTGAAGTTTTGACTGCACTTTTCTGCATTGCAAGAAACCAACTTCGAGCTAATTCACAGTTTTCTGGATTTCTGATAACTATATCATTCTCGAAATTCCAATTGGGTAGAAAACTCATTTTTGAATTTAAGGGTATAGCATGATGTTCCTTTTGCAAACAGCTGTTCCCTTGCACAATGCAAGTTTTGTTTGATGTCATTGTTAAATTTCAAGTAATTAAAATCCAGATATATTGCAGAGAAATTGCTAGTAGCCAGTAGTGAAACCTCCTGTAGTTGCCTCTTTGCATATTATTCTAAGGGAAAAATAAACACTTTAAATATGGAAGTTTTTTCCAACATAATCTACCAACTTATAATATAATGACATTCTTATACTGTACCAATTTGTAAAAATAATATGTTTTGCCTACTGATCTATTCTTAAGTGATCAAAAGATATTCTCAAGTTGTGAGGACTGTGAGAAAACAGATACCTTTTTGTCTAAAGGAAAATCATCTTTTAATTATTCTTTAGCAGTCATAAAATGACATTTGTTCTTCAAAATCCTGCATTTTCATTTATTCTTCAGAGTCAAATGTAAACTGGAAATCACATCTGAAATACATGTAATTTTCTTTTCTCTTTCTAAGTGTAAAATATAAGATGCTCTGAACCTGTAGGATCAAACCTACATTCATAGGAGATAGCTTTCCCTGAATAAATTTTGAGCTGGGGGAATAAGAATATAATAGCAGTCACAATTAAGGAAAGGGTAAATTTAATAACAATAAAAATATTGGTTACTTTCTTCTATGTAAGCTCCAGAGATAACTGGTTGGAAATCAATTGTACTAATTACATTAAGAAAATATAATTCTTATCAACAATTGATACATATAAAAAATTCAGACTGCATCTGCCAAGTGTCAGTATCAGGCTTCTTATTTCAAACCCCAAATGATGTTTCTATGTGAATTGAAAATGATGCTGTATTTATCAGGGTCTGATATTTTTGTCCAGATTACTTGAATAATAACTTAGAAATTCACATATTTCATGTATGGAATCCACAGATATTAGTAAATTCAAAATTCTAGACAAATATTACATCTCAGATTTACAGCATTTTTACCATATCACATACATGCACATCACTCATGGCAATCTTTATTTCTTTTATAACAATTGGGAAAAATGATTTTAGAAATTTAATAAACGTAATATCATATACCCTACTGTTTGTTGAATTTTAAATATTTAACTTCGGAGTGCACCAGGCTCTTGGAGAGGGCTTCCGATCTAGCCACCCCCACCGGAGGAGAAGTCAGCGCTTTTGAGTGCTGCAGGCCCTTGGAGAGGTCTTCCCATCCAGCCACACCCACTGGAGGAGAAGTTGGCCCTTTTGAGTGCAGCAGGCCTTTGCAGGGGACCTCCAATCTAGCCACCCCCACCGGAGGAGAAGTCCGCCATTTTGACTGGGGTAACCTTGGAGAGGGCTTTTGATCCAGCCACACCCACCTGAGGAGAAGCCCTTTTGAATGCTGCAGGCCCTTGGAGAGGGCTTCCGATCCAGCCATCCCCACCAGAGGGGACCTAGGTTCCGAAAAGGAACTCAGCCTGCTTTCCCACTGAGGCCCTGAGGGAAAAGAGGGCATATACAAAGCCACAGGTCTTTGTGTGGTGCACAGAGCAGAGAAGCCTGTCCTTTTGAGTGTGGCAGGCCCTCGGAGAGGGCTTCTGATCCAGGCAGAGGAGGCCTTCTGACCCAGACCCATACAGTCCTGAGGAGCCTGGTAGGTTCTTGGGCCAGCGAGGCACCCTGATCCAGATCCATCCAGACCGAGCAAGTGGCCTCTATCGAGTACTAGTTGATGCAATAGGAGGGTAAAAGATGGGCAGGCACCAATCCAGGAATTCCTCCATCAACCTGAAAAGCAACATGACAATGCCAGAATCCAGTGATTGTGCAACAAGAAGACCTGAGCAACCTAATCC
>JAQHUG010000392.1:324212-344786 GCA_028555095.1 Dicrostonyx torquatus | reverse complement strand
GAGGGCCTTGGGCTCCCCATAGGACAGGGTATCCTGCACCATCTTAAGGAAGCAGGGGGAGGGGGGTAGGGTAGTGGGGGAGCGGCAGGGCCGGGAACAAGGGGAGTAAATGTAAATTTTTCTTTTAACAATAAAAAAATAAGAAAGATACTTCTATTTCATTTTACCTTCACTATTCTTCTGACTTAATTACCTTTTCTTATTCTATGACTCTCACTAGACTTCCACATAAAAACATTATTTCTTTTTGTCTTAGAGCAATTTTTAACTAGTTGTTTCCTTTGCAATATAATTTAGATCCATACCTTTGAAGATTCATAACTTTGAACATGATATTTCTCAAACATATACTCACAACCCTGAGCTGTAATGTTTATATCCATAGGCTATCTAGCTATCAGTACTTTCACACTTCCTAGTCCAATTAACCTTTAATTAGATTCCTAACTTTTATCTTTTGTGGCTAGTCACATATTTTTAAATGATACTTGATTTTCCCAAAGTTTGTGAAGCACTTGGTGTCATCTTTTAACACTCACATTCTCATAAAATAAGAGAATTCCTGTTAGTCTAAGACCACCTTGCCCTACCCTTTCTGATGTGCATTCCTTGCATAACCCACCATATCACTATAGTAAGGGACACTGACTGAAGAATGATGCCTCCTTATTCTCTGGCCTATTTTCCAAAAGCAGGATAATGTGTACGTCTTTTCCTAGAAACCTCTCAGTGGAACATAATTGCAATTAGAACAAAGTGAATCCTCTTAAATAAACTATATGAAATATCAAATACTTATTTTTACCTTGAGTAAGACTAATTCTATTATTTTTCAAACACATAACTGTAACTTACTTCATACTAGCCACTATTCCTTCTACTTTCATCTTCTTGGTCTCCCACCTTGTTTTTTCACCTTTTAAAGACTTTTGTGTACTTCCTTGTTTTCTATTTCAATGAGCACAGCTAGTACCATCTTTCACATAACACAGTGTACCAATGCTAAATTAGTCCATCTCTTCCTTGCCTGTTGTCTACATATTTGTACTTACGGTTTTTAGCTCATGTTGTGCTCATACCTGAATATTTTCAAGGACTTCCTCCAGTTTTTTGCTATCATCATTCAGATATCAACTCAAATGTCATCTCCAAAGAAGACATCTCTAGCCGATTAGGCTTCATAAATGCTTTGCTCTTATTTCTTTGCTCTTTTAATTATCATCATTATTGTCTTTAAGGGACATGAAGCTTTTATCTATTTGCATCTATTCTGTCATCTATGTATCAAACGTTGGCTTATTCTTTATTGCTTGCTAGTATTCATGTTGTATTACTGACAAAACTACTGACAAAATACCCATGTAAATTCTGGATAGCATAAAAATATAATCAAATCATGAGAATTTGCAAAGTAACATATGGAATATAAAATCAGTAAGACATATCACAGTCAGAAAATAGAAGAGAAAATGATATTGTCAATTAAAGAAAAATAACTCAGGCTCTCCAATATTTAAGAAACAAATGAATATCTATAATATTACATTATCCATAATATGACCACGTAATATAAAGCTTAAGTATATCGAGTGTTGATTAGTGAAATCTTATTCTTAATTACTGGACTTTGATCATTTTTGATGTGGAAAATTTGAAGACTACACTTGTTAGTGGTTCAATTCATGAACAGTAATGGACAGCCATGTATGTGGATGCAATTTTGATAATGTAACTTTCAGCTGGAAGTGTCACATTTTGACATACTTTGTAATTATATGCTGATCTATGTACATTCTTTCACTAAACATTATTTCCTTCTTTTTCCTTTTACACTGATAGCAATCAAATACCAGCCCCTCTGCATGCCACACAACCACTCTAACACTTGGCCACATACCTACAAACTACTGTTAATTATCTAAGAGAAACACATAACTACATATATCAATAAGCATTCATCAAAATATTCATACTAAAATTAGTCATATTGACAAAAACTTCTACTGTTTGTAGACACATACTTCCAATATGTTTAGACTTTCACAACAGAATGCTAAATGTTATCAAAATACAGTAATGTACTAGAATAAACAGAGACAATAAATTATTGAATAACATTTTATAATACTATATAATTATGTTCTCTTTATACTTAAAACCACATTTATTGACTAAAGGAGTTTATACATTGTTGATATTTGTTGGAGACATTTGTACTCATACATAGAAAAATCTTTCACTATATACATACATACACACACATATATATGTGGATATATATATATATATATATATATTTCAACATCAAACAAATAGATTTAGTATAAGAATAAGACCTGGAACTCAATGTCACTACACTTTTAAGGAATCAAATGGCACATTATTCACATGTGACAACCAATAAATATAATCATTAGGAATTTTCCCCCTGAAACTTTAAAGACAGACCTGCAAGAAGAAGTCCGCTTAGTGCCCAATACAGAAAGGTAAGAGATTTCAGGCCTAAAAATATACTAAAACACTTCAGGTCTATACAGTTCCTGTTGCTCAATAGGTAAGTAGATAAGTAGTCCCCAGAACATTAAGTCTTAGTCCACAACTCTTTAGTTCCCCTGTACTGGTTCTGTCAAGTAAGCAATCTCCAAGCCATCAAATTCAGCCTCACCTACCCATACTATCATACTATCAACTAAGTCCTATGGGATTTGAAAGAAACCTGGTGCTAGGGAAATTCCCAAGAATCGACAATAATGAACCCAGGTAAGACTCCTAGCAATAGTGGAATGGGAACCCTAAGTGATCTTCCCCTGTAATCAGAATGGTGAATACCTCAACTATTATCATAGAGGCGTCATCCAGCAACTGAGAGAAGCAGATGCACAACCAAGCACCAGGCAGGGCTTTGGAAATCTAATCAAAGAAAAGGAGGAGGAAATATACGAACAAGGGAGGTCAAGATAATGATGGAAAAATACACAGAAATAGCTGAACCAAGCTCATGGAAACCCATGAACTCTAGAATAATAGTTGTGGAGCCTCCATGGGAACAAACTAGGCCCTCCATATGTGGGAGACAGTGGTGAAGCTTGGACTATCTGTGAGGCACCTGGCTATAGCAACAGGATTATTACCTGGTACATGAGCTAGCCTGTTAAAGCCCCTTTCCTATGGTAGGATGCCAAACTCAGCCTTAATTTAGTGGGGAGGGCCTTGGTCCTGCTCCAACTTAATGTGCCAACCAGACTTTTCTGACCTCCCACGGGATCCCTTACCTGTTGGAAGGAGTGGGTAGGGGATTGGCTTGGGGAGATATGGGGGAGGAGATCTGTGGATTGAATGTAAAATGAAATTAAAATTAAAAAAAATTATAAAACTTATGTCATGATTCATGATTTTAAAAGTTATATCACATGAAATTAGGAAATCTGAAGGATAAGGATAAAGTTTTAGATGCCTAAACATACCAAACTTAATCAAGATATTCTCTATTTTTATTCATATATTGAGAAGAATCCTCATACCCAATTTCAAGTTACATAATGGAGTCATGGGAATAAAACAACATAGTACTGGAACAAAGACAGACATATAGATTGATGGAGCAGAATAGAATAGAACACCCATATAATAGTCCATGCAACTACAATACCTAATATTACAAACATGCCAAAAATACTCACTGAAGAAAAGATAACTTCTTCAGAAATAACGGTGTTGAAAAAACTAAATTTCTATATACAGAGAACTGAAATTAGCTTCTCATCTCTCACCATGTACAAAATGCATCCCATCAAAATCAAAGAACTCAACATAAGCCTTAATCCTTTGATACTGGTAGTGGGGGAAAATCTGGGAATGTTTAATTGATAGGTACAGGTAAGGACTTTGATTATATTCGCACAGAAAATAATGAAGAAATTGTACTTCATGAATCCACAATGCATCACAGTTTCCTTTTCTATAAATTAGTAGAATGAAAGAGTGTAGAAATAAACAGAAAATTCCCAGAAGAATTGAAAATTTCTAGCAAACACTTTAGATAGTGCCCTATATCCTTAGCCATTAAGGGAATGAAAATTTAATATACTTAATTATTTCACCTCACCCATGTCAGAATGACCATAATCAGAAATATAAATGAAAACAGATGTTGGTATAATAATTAAATATCTATTACACACTGTTGGTAGAAGTATAAACTAGCACCTTGGTTTCTCAAAACACAAATTAAAAACTAGAAATAAAAATTCTATGTGCCCCAGCTTTACCACTCCTGTACATATTTCTAATATCCTACTATAAAGATACTTGTACATTGATGTTAAATGTTGCTTTATTCATATTTGCTAGGAAATAGTATCAACCTAGATGCCCACTGTCAGATAAAAAGCCAAGAAAATTATGGCACTTACACCCAATGGAAAATTACTCATCTATAAATAAAAAATATATCATGAAAAATGCAGGTAAATAGATGTAATTGGAACAAAATTATACTGACTGAGATAATTCATGTCTAGAAAGATAAATGTCTATTATCTCTCTCATATGTGAATCTTATCTTCAAGTCTTTTGTGTATTTTACTTGGAGCACAATTGAAGTCCAGAAAATAAGAAATGGACTTTTTGGGGAGAGACAGGTTAAGAGAAGTGCCATAATAGATTATAGCTAAAAGTAGTGAGGAGGAACACTGGGAGTGGAAAGGCTAAAGCAAAGAGAAGTCTGCCTATATGGGTGAAATAAGAGTATAAAGAATGCACAAAAAGTCATGTCAAAGCCTACTATTACACAACCTAAATATAAAAAAATATTAAGTAGAAGGATAGCAGAACACATCTGAAAGGAAAAAAGATGAGTGGCACCAAGTGATAAAGGTTTAACTTCTCTAATTAAGGTTAGGAGTAGCCCAAGTGTAGTAGTTTGAAAGAAAATGGCCCCCATAGGTCCATAGGGAGTTACACTTAGGAGGCACGCTCTTGTGGAGCAAGTGTGGCTTTGTTGGAGAAGGTACATGACTAGGGGGTAGGCTTTGAGGTCTCAGAAGCTCAAACCTGTTCACTTCCTGCTGTCTGCAGAACTCTCAGCTCCTTCTCTAGCATCAGTCTTTCTAAATGCCACATGATACCCACCATCATGATAATGGACTAAATTTCTGAAACTGTAAGACAACCCCAATAAAATGTTTTCCTTTATAAGAGTTGCTGTGGTCATAGTGTCTATTCACTGCAACAGAAACCCTATCTAATATACAGGTCTATAGGCACAAACATAACTATTTAGAAAACAACCAGAAAAAACCTTTGGTAAAGTAACAATAGAAAGGTCCATATTAGGGCCTATGTCCTCCAAAACCATGGACTTTTTAACCAAGACTACAGTACTGGTCATGAAATTCCCTTCTGTGGAACAAGCCTCAGCTCTAAGCCAAAAAATAACTAGGTAACAGCGATCAGCAAAAATACAACCTATATTGTTTAAAGAGCAATGTGGTCCCCAGTGAACATGATTCAAACTGTCCAGTATTGAGGATTTCTCCCTTGTAATTCCTCCATTCTCAGTAGGTCTTTTCTCACTTTTCCTCAATAAATCTACATTTTCTCTGAAAGAAAATATCAATTACTTGTAGATACTGAAAATTGAAAAGAAAGAAAACAGATTTGCTGAATCCATGCTGAGCAGTGTAGAGGAGTTAGTTTTCATTAGGAAATTTCTATTCATGAGATAGTAGAAGTTGCTATAAGCATAAAATTGATACAAAACTGTATAGCCAATAAACAGCACCATAAACCATTTTTTTCAAGAGTAGGTAATGCACTTTCCACAATATTCATGTTATAGGACATGAATACATCTCCATGAACATAAAGAGATAGGCATTTTGCATATATTAGTTGTCTCTTCACAGTGAAATTAAATAAATCAACAGTAAGATAATCAGGAAAATAAATACTAAGATACCGGGTAATCTGATTTGTAATAAATTCTGGGTACATGAAGTTAATAAGAAATATTAAGAAACCTATAGAATAGAATGAAGTTGCAAAATTGTAAAATTGGTGGGGCATAAAGTAAAGCTTAAAGGAAGATTAAACTTATCTAAACCCACACTTTGTGAAAACTAGGAAAAAAACCTTCTAATCATAAAAAAAGAAAATGAAATATCAAGAATCCTTAACCTTCAGTTGAAGACTGAAAATTTCATGTAAGTAGAAAATTCTAGTCAAATTTATAAAGGGAAAAAAATTACCAAGAGCAATTCACAATAGAAAGATACAAGAAAAAAGTTAATAAGCTGAAAAGGTAAGCAAGAAATATTATAAGAATAACTTTTAATACAATGTGATTTTAATAAGACTATCTCCTCAAGATGCTTTTTATTATACCAGAAAATATAATCATTGTTACACAAATTAAAAAAATTAAACAAAATCAATGAAGTTTTGCAGTTTACTTCAAAACATCCAAGAAGAATACATATTGAATATCATCTCCTTTACTCAATAGACACCAAAACAGCTACATAGCTAAGTATAGTTCAGTATTAGAGTATCCATATAACAGGCATAATTTCCTAGTAATACACATAATTTCCAAGGTTTGATGCCTCGCATAAAACATATATTATCTAAGTATACACTGAAGCAAAATTTGTCTGTGAAAAATATTTTAGAAACAACTCTTGAATATTTAAATATTGAATTATTTAAGTAATATATTTGAAAAGGATGGAGAAAGGCTACCTCAAGTGCTTTACTGTTCCTAACAAGACATTCTGTCTCAGAGATTGAATACTTTGCAATTACAGAAATCATTGAGTATAAGTACATTATGGTTGTATTAAGGGGTATCCAGTACAGACTTATAGTAGTTATATTTTAATTTTTAAAATATCAC
Source organism: Dicrostonyx torquatus (assembly GCA_028555095.1). Lineage (NCBI taxonomy): Eukaryota > Metazoa > Chordata > Mammalia > Rodentia > Cricetidae > Dicrostonyx > Dicrostonyx torquatus. The sequence goes on along the minus strand of JAQHUG010000392.1, from coordinate 337,891 downwards.
CATGTTTGAACCACTCAGTCAGAAATTTTCAATGTTTTTCTCAATATTCCTTCATGCAGAAATATTTTTATTATGACAATACCAAAGTGTATTTCAAATGGTGTTTGATGTCTCTTTCTCCCTTAACTTTTCATCTAGTCCAGTCTGTAAAGTATCTTTGTTGATAGATATATGAAATCACAATTTTACCTTTCAAGCTTTCAAAACAATTGGAGAAGGCAGCTTCATGGAATTGCTGATTTGTCTCAATATGAAGTGAAAATCTGAAAATAAAAATGGTAATTTTCCATTACCAGAAACTTAAGATGTTATGATGGTCCTGTATTAAAATGTCATTAAAAATCAAATAGATTCTATTAACACATATGTATGCATGTATGTGTATATGTATGTATAAGATATATATAAGTATGTATCTATATATACATATGTAGATGTATATATAATGAGATGTTGGAGTAAAAAAATGGCCTCTTTTCCAAGTAAAGTAGAAAATACATATCAAATTTAGATACATAATTTTCTCTACAGAATCCTTTTACCATAAAGATATAAAAAGATTGCCTCTAATTTTGGTATGCTCAATATAGATGATTCATGTGTGACACACAGGTTTCTTAAATACTCTCAAAAAGTAAAATGTAGCTGGGCAGTAGTGGTGCATGCCTTTAATCTCAGCACTTGGGAGGCAGAGGCATGCAGATCTCTATGAGTTCAAGGCCAGCCTGGTCTACAAGAGCTAGTTTCAGGACAGCCAGTACTACTAAACAGAGAAACCCTGTCCCGAAAAACCAAAAAAAAAAAAAAATTAGTAAAATGTTACAGTAGGTTGTAAAGTAGAAAGGAATGTGTACTTCTTTCTAGGTATAAACTATTCACATTGTTAAACTAATGGTTTATTTACTTTCAAATTATCACCATCTTCAAAAACTCATTTGGCTTTAAATCTGTGTCACTGAAAAGATAGCACAACATTTCTTTTTCAAACATTTCCTTTGTCACTAATAATAAAGTATAAGTACACATAAATTTCCAAAATTATTTGCAGATACATCAAATGCCCTGTAATACAACAAACAAAAAAGTCTATATTAAAAAGTTGAATGTCTATTGGAAGATTTTTGTCCTGACTTAATATAAATTGTGTTACATCCAAAGGAATATGGCCTATCCTGATGTGGGAGTGTTCTCCTGTATTTTGTATTACTCTTATTGGTTGAATAAAGAGCTTCCTGGCTTATAGATAGGTTAGCCCTTAGGTGGGCAGAGTAGACAGAACGGAAGTTCTGAGGAGAAGAAGGAAAGTGAGCCAGACCCCACGAGCCACCATCGCAGATGGATGCAGGTTAGAACTTTCCGGTAATGTCACCACATGGTGACTTACAGACTTTTATAATGGGTTAGTTTATGAGGTGAGGGCTAGCCGGGAAAAGGCTAGTGATAATAAGCCAGGCAGAGTTTAAATGAATACCGTCCTCACGTGGCTATTTCGGGTGCAAGCAACCAGTAGCTGAGCGGACCAGCGGCTGGGGTCTTGGGAGCCAGGCGGCTGGGGAACATACAACCCACACACCCCTCTCCCCTAATTACAACACTATCCAAAGAATTTGAAATTTTGCAGCAAATACATTGTTTATAAATGCAAAAAGACCACTGTGAAAGTGTGTATGTTGTGGGTTTCTGAATCTTTTCCATGTAAATTATGAATTGAATTATCAGCTAGTTTAAGGCCTTTTCTAAAGGACTTTTATAATTCTTACATTGTTATCTTCATATATAAGTGCTAAACATTTGCATGGCTATAGTTTTTGTTTCATGTTTATAAATTAAAATGATGCAATCTACTTTGCATCATCTTCTAGCTGTTTAGCTTAATCTATCACCAACATTTTAAAACAAAGGGTTATCATACAATTTTTGAATTTTGAGAAAATAAGTTCTTATCTTGGAACACTCTAAACTAGAGAAGTATTGTCAGTGTATGTATAGAACTAAGTACAGAAATATATAAGAATACATGTCAACTTATAGATTAAAAAATAAATACAAAGAAAAAGAAGGGCAAACATACTATAGGATAAAATAAATACAGAATAAATTGAGAAGAAAAGAATAACATTTAGAACATCTTAAGAGTTAAAAGATAAATAGAAATATATCATGGAAATTAGGTTATTCAAACAATCTAAAAAGAAAAATTTACAAGTAAAAGAGAAATTGCACAAGTGATGATGTAAATGAAGCAACATCCTGTAATAAACCAGAATAATGAAAAATAATAAGAAAAAGTCACATACTCTTCTAGGACAGTCAAATTATGCCTTTGGTTCTTAGAGGTAACCTCATCATCCCAGATGATTAAGGTTTATTAAAACTATGGATGTATCTTTATAAACAGTGTTATGTAATAGTTTTGTAAAAAGAAAGAGTTAGTAATTCCCTGTGGCTTTTTTACATGTACCTGCTGCTATTTTACCTATTTTCTTTTCAAAATATATCTCCCATTGCCTTCTCTAAGGACCTTCCTTCTTCCCATTTCACTTTACAAAATCCTCAATGCCTGACATCAGAATCCCTCTTTTGAGTTGTTGACAAGTAGTGTTCAAGAGACTCCTAATCTTGCAATTTATTCACATTTCTTTTGGCTATCCAACAGAATCAGGTTAAGTTCGTATTGCTGAAAATATCATGCATTTCATTGACAAGATTCAGAGGTCCCTAAGCTAAAACTGACCTGAAAGCCCCTTCCCTGAGGACTAGCATTCATGGTACCAGCAGATACAGTGCAAGATTCCAATAGTCCTACTCAGACAAGTAAGTATGAACCACATCAACTACCAGCATGGGACGGAAATCCTATGGGTGCAATAGCAGCATATATACCTTGTCTGTAACCAATAGCCACCTCATTTTATTTAAGACTCATTTAACAAAAGAGTGAAAGATGAGGAACCTCTTTCAACCAATGGTCTTTGAGAGGATAGACCAGGTGGGTGTGGCTTTGCATACAAAAAGGCACTGGGTCAGGGTCTACCTTCTTGTTCTCTATCTGCCACCCTTCACACCTGGATGTTGGATTCTGTTCCTATTACTCTATGGGATCCATGAGTTCCTCTTTAATAAAGAACACCTTTTTGTACCCTATTTAGAGCTAGTGTGGGATTATCTGATTTGTGTTCCCCTTCCTCTGGTGTGTTCCTCTTCAAGTGACCACTCCTGATAATGGAAATCTAGCTTACTATTCAGTGCTAATGAAATCATCGTTATTAGAGAAGGAACTACATCTTCTAGCATATTAAACCAACATAATTCATCACAAGAATTTATAAACATTTGTCCTTATACCATAAGATAAATATGGTCTTCACCCTTTATCAAGGAAACTTCTCTTTGCAATAGACAGAGTACATTCCAGAAATTCACAACTAATCAAACTGCAGAAATATGGAGCCCAGTCCCAAAAGACATATGTACAAAACATTCCTTGGCCTAATGCTCAGAGAACATTGCTGAAGAGAGAGCATACAGATTTTAAGATTCAGAAGGTCAGGGAGTTTTCTACAAATGTCACCATAAAATGACACCAAAATGACTACCCAAAAGTGAGACAAACAAGGACAGCACTTATCCATGCCAAAGTAGATGGAGGAAAGCACACAAGTCTTCAAACCTACACGTAAAGCTACAGAAAACTGAAAAAAGCTGGGATTAGATCTGGCCAAACGCAAGGAAGAGCATATAACTGGTTCTCCAGAAGCAAAAGGTCATCTCTGAAAACATCTATGCATGTAACATTATATAGACTAATATGCTGTATTTAGGAATATGTATGTATATACATATATGAATGTAACAGATATTAGTGAAAAAAGGCCATCAATTTCAAGGAGAGTGGGGAGAAGTATCAGAGAGGTAGATAGAGGGAGGAAAGGGAAGGGAGAAATGCAAATTAAATTATAACCTCTAAATAAAGAACAGTCAAAGTTCAAGGGAAACTAAGAAATGCAAAAGAATGTCTGGAAAATGCAAACTGTATTAGATATTAAACAATGAAACACCTAACTAATCTAAAATTTCATGTTTATGAATACTGACAAGAGAACCCAGAATCATTAGGAATCTGATTTTATAGTCTAAAATCTACAGAGGATGAAATATACAGTACAAGTTTGTCTTCTATTAAAATTGAAGATGTATCCAACTTATAAATATAAAATTGTGAACAAAAACATAAAATGAATGAAAATAAATACAGTATATTATATAAAAATGAATAATTTCAATTCTGTCTATAAAAAAGTACACATGAAATATATTTAAAATGGCCCATTAGAAACTGGATAAAACAATATTTTCATAACTAAAAATATATCAATATGAAATATGAGTACAAACAAATCTACATATAAGCATGATCTGATAAATTTTTAAGACCAAAAAAAAGTCATTCCCCTAAAATTTAAAAATAAATGAAAATTTAAGGAAGGAATGAAGTTTCATATTGGTCTTAGATGGTATCAAAATCTGATAATAAGAAACTATCTAGTAAAAAATCAAAATTGAGAGATTTTGGCTTATAATACAAAAGAAAATCAAGACAGATCAAGTTTACACTGCTGGCATGTGCTTAAGAGGACTATAAGCATTGATATGAACAGAGAAAAACACATTCTCAAGACTGATTATGAAATATATTATGATGAAGTGGTAAGGAAAGAATAATAAAGAAAGAGCAAGACTACATGTATTGACAAGTAAACATGAAAGACTGCTGAAAATTACATCAAAGAATAAAGAACTAATTAAAATCAGAAGATATGAACTAAACTCTTGCCATATATATAAAATATACTAGAAATTTTAAAAGTGAAGGAAAAGTTACCTTCACTAAAAATCTAGTGAAAGTTAATGAACATGTTACCTTGAAAGGGTGAGCAACCAGACTGTACTAACCTTGACCTTACTGAGCATACAGAAAGGTTCCCATGCCAACAGAATTGTGCAGAAGACTTTCCTCATAATGAATGAGGCAGTCAAAATGCCACAGGCTTGACTTTCCTCATAATGAATGAGGCAGTCAAAATGCCACAGGCTTTCACTGCAAGAATGAGGCTAGTCAAGATTATTAATATTTAAATGAGCAACTGATAAAATATTAAAAAGATATAAGGACATTCATATATCAGCATACAAAACTTCTGAGGAATAATATTCCAAACAAATAATTTTAATTGGGGTAAAGAAACACTGTCAAGTGTGTATGACAGCCTGATAATACCAACAAAAAACACATTACAATTAAATTGAAAAGTACAATGAAAATTCATTGGAAAGAGTAAATCAATTATAAAATTGCAACACCTGTCAGAATGGCTAAAATCCAAAACACCAATGACAGCTTATGCTGGAGAGGATGTGGAATAAGGGGAATACTCATCCATTGCTGGTGGGAATGCAAACTTGTGCAACCACTTTGGAAATTAGTGTGGCGGTTTCTCAGAAAATTGGAGTCAACCTACCTCAGGATCCAACAATACCACTCTTGGAATTATACCCAAGAGATGCCTAATCATACTACAAAAACATTTGTGCAACTCTGTTCATAGCAGCATTATTTGTAATAGCCAGAATCTTGAAACAACCTAGATGCCCCTCAATGGAAGAATTGATAAAGAAAGTGTGGCACATCTACAAACTAGAGTACTACTCAGCAGTATAAAAACAATGACAACTTGAGTTTTGCATGCAAATGGTTGTAAACAGAAAACACTATCCTGCGTGAGATAACCCAGACCCAAAAATATGAATATGGTATCTACTCACTCATTAGAGGATTCTGGCCATAAACAAAGGACATTGAGCCAATAGTTCATGATCCTAGGGAAGCTAAGTAATATATTTTTCTTTGGGTAGAGAGCCCAAAGAAAAACATATAGATCCTCCTGGAAATTGGAAGCATACAAGATCACCAGGCAAAAGTTGGGAGCATGGGAGTGGGAGTAGGATGGGGGAAAGGGGAGAGAGGGGAGAAGAGGAGGATTGGGGAGTGTTTGGGGGATTGGGAAGGTTGAGGTGGAGGAAGGGCCCATAGGAGAGCAGGGAAGGAGATATCTTAATTGAGGAAGCCATTTTGGGGTTTGCAAGAGTCTTGGCCCTGGAGGGGTTCACAGGAGTCCACCGGGATAATCCCAGCTAGGACCCTGGGCATTGGAGGAGAAGGCCTTGTCCCTTAGTAAGTAGTCAGATGGATGACTATCTTGAATATCACCATAGAACCTTGGCTCGGCATTAAATGTAGATAGAGACAGAGACCCACATCAGAGCACTGGACTGAGCTCCCAACGTCCATTTGAAGAGCAGAAGGATGGAGAATATGATCAAGGAAGTCAGGGCCATGAGGGGTTGGTCCACCCACTGAGACAGTGTGCCTGAGCTAATGGGAGATCACCAAATCCATCTGGACTGGGACTGAATGAGCATGGGATAAAACTGGACCCTCGGAATGTGGCTGACAATAGGGGCAGACTGAGAAGCCAATGATAATGGCACTGGGATTTGTCTCTACTGAATGTACTGACCTTTTGAGACCTTATTCTATTTGGATGCATACCTTCCTAAGCCTGGATATAGAGGGGAGGGCCTCGGACTTCACACAGAGCAAGGTACCTTGCCCTCTCTCAGGACTGGAAGGGGGAGGGTGTGTTGGGGAGAGGGAGGGAAGTGGGAGTAGTGGAGGAAGTGGAAATTTTGATTGGTATTATTTATAAAATAATAAAAAATCAAAAAAAATAAATTCAAGGACTTTAAAGAAGACACAAACAACTCAATAAACAATGTATATAGCAATTAATGCCTAAGTGATCTTGAAGAAAACAAATAGCACAATAAACAATGTATATAGTAATTAATGCCTAAGTGATCTTGAAGAAAACAAATAGCGCTAACTAAAATAACTAAGATTATCTAGGATTTGAAAACTGAATGCAGGAGTTTTCACTACAGTAAGTTTCTATGTTGCCTCCCAAATGTCCCCAATTTCAGTCATCCATTCCAGTACTCTCTCTAGCTCCATCTCTCTCACCTCTGCCTGACCCTTCCTGTTCTCATCCCCAGTCACCCCATGTTCACCAGACAAATCTATTTCATTGTGCCTTTGCAGGGAAATCCATATGTTCCCCCCTGAGCCCTCTCGGTTACTTAGCCTCTCTGGGTCTCTTGATTGTAGCTTGATTATCCTATACTTAACAATCAATGTCCACTTATAATTGAGTACACAGCTACAAAACGTTGGATCTACAATATGTTCTGCCTGCTGAGGTAATTAGGGGCACAGAACTTGTGGAAGTATCCTACCCATGACTGGTCCAACTTGAGTCCCACACTATGCCACAGAGGAAGCCCATACCCAGCATTGCCTGGATGGACAGGAACCATAGGTACTACAGCCCAGAGTCCCAGGATAGAACCAAACATGACTAGTAAAAAAGAAAAAAAAAAGTCAATGAAACATTTCCTAATGATATTCTGTTATGCTCATGGATCAGTGCCTACCCAGCCCAATTGTCATCAGAGAGGCATTATCCAGCAACTGATGGGAGCAGATGCAGAGACTCACAGATGAACACTAAATAATAGGCAGAGCCAGGGAAATCCGAAAGAGGAAGGACAGAAATGATTGTAGGAGACAAAGTGTTTAAGACACCATAAGAGCATGGTTCACAGAATAAACTTAGCAGTGCTCATAGGGGCTCACAGAAACCAAAGTGACAAATATGGAGCCTTCATGGGTCTAAGCTAAGTCTTCTCCAAATACTTTATGGCTGTATAGCTGGGTGTTCTTGCAGGACTCCCAACAATGGGAATATGGGGTGTCTCTGACTCTTTTGTCCACATTTGGGACTCTTTTCCTCTTCCTGGGTTGCCATAGCCAGCATGGTATGATGCTTTCTGCCCAGTATTATTATATCTTGTTAGGCCATGTTCAGTGAATATCTCTCAGAGATAACTTGCTGATTTTTCTGTTGTTGTTGTTATTGTTGTTTAAGTTTATCAGAGGAGAAGTTAATCTGGGGGAGTGGGGAGGAGAGGGAGGGATTGTGAAGAGTGGAGGGAAGGAAAACTGAGGCTGGGATTGTAATTATATAAGAGAAGAATAAATATTAAAGAAAACAAAAAAGAAAAAATCTCAGTTCAATAAAAAGAAATATTTATAAGGACTCAAAATAAAATGAATATTGAATTGAAAACACAAGAACTCGCTTAAAAAACTCAGGGTTTGAAAGGCTTACAAGTAGGAATGGATCAAGTACAAGTCATAATATCAGGTCTTAAAGATAAATTAGATGAATTGAAACATGCAAGCAAAGAACATAAAGATAATTTTAAAAACACACAGAATAAAGATTTAAGAATTATCGGACACCATGTAAAGATAATTCATCATCAAGTTATATTTATAGGTGGAGCCACATTCCCGGTTAATGGCATAGATCAGATGTTCAACAGTATCACAGAAAAAAAACTTTCCCAAGCCAAGTAAAGGCACACTCATATATATAGACATTATAAGTGCACAGAACTTTATCCAGGATCAGAAAAGAAACTCTGCATGACACACTGTAATGAAAATATTAAATAATCAGAACAAAGAAAGAGTTCCAAAACTACAAGAAAATAATGTTACATATAAAGTAAAAATCCATCAGAATAAGAACTAATTTCTTGGCGAAAAATTTAAAATTTAGATCCTAGAACAATGTACTTTAAGTTCTAAAAGAATATGGACGTGAGCCTACACTATGATGCACAACAAAGCTATCTGCCATTATTAAATGAAAAAGAAAATCTTTCCATAATAAATCAGGCAAAAAACATTATCTTAACCCAGGAAACCCTGAAGAAAACACTGGGATTACTTAGATTAGCACAGATAAGCATAGCTAAGAGACTACAGCAAGAAGACAAATAAAGCTATTATTGCTCAAACACAAAATCGGACCAAGAACAAAAACAGTAAACAACAAATAGACAATAATCAACTCATACCTTAGAATAACTTTAAACTTTAATAACTATAACTTGCCAATCAAATGACACAAGTTAATTTAATAGATTAAGAAACAAATGTTCATCTTTCTGTTGTCTCAGAGAACTTCATCTTTTCTGCAAATATGAGAACTACCTTAAAATGAAAAGATGAACAAAAGTATTCTGAGCAAATGGTTACCAGGCAGCAAGCAGATATTACTATACTAAGATATGACTAAATCAACTTCAAACTAAATTAAATCAGAAGGGATAAAGAACTTCATTCTAATCAATGGAACAATTAAACAGGAAGATACTGCAAGATTAAACATATATGCACCAAATCCTGACATTCCAGATTTCACAAACAAATACTAGTCAACTTCAAGACATTGATTACCTACAGCTCAGTATCAGTAGGTGATCTCAGAACCACACTTTATCCTCAAAGAGGTTATCTGAACAAAAGGAAATAGAGAAACAGCGTAATTAAATCACATCATACGTCAAAAGTACCTAACAGATATCTATGGAATTTTCCAGCCAAATACCAGAGAATATGCATTATACTCAATAATTGATGGAAATTTCTTTAAAACAAACAAAATACAGATATGTAATAAAACAAATCTAGAAAAAAATGAAATAACTCTTTGTAACCTATTTGACTACAAAACACTAAACCATAAAATCAGAAGCAAATAAATTTCCAGTGTGGGCACAAACTCATGGAGATTAAACATATTATTATTATTAATGGTGAATGAGTCAAAGAAGAAATCAAGAAAAAAATAAAGATAAATTCCTTGAAATAAATGAAGATGAAAGCACAACAGAGTGCACCCATGAGGACACATTAAAAAAAGTCCTAAATGAAAAATTTATAATTCTAAGTACCTATAGTATAAAACCACAAGGAATTGAATATGTAAAAGCATTGTTTTGTCTTCTAGAAGAGCCAGGTTCAACAACTAACACCCACATGGCAGCCCATAACCATTTGTAACTTTGATTTTAGGGGATTTAACATCTTATTCTGGCCACCTTGGGAAATAGGCATACATCTGGTGGATATACATGCATGAAACCAAAACATTCACACACATAAAAAAATAAATTATAAAAAGTCATAAAGAGCATAAATATATAGCCTTAATGATACAACTCAAGAATCTTGAAAAATAAGAACAAACCAATCCCAAATCCAGTAGATGAACAGAAGAAAGAAAAATCAGGGAATGAGAAATATCTCAGTATTTAATAGAGCTTACTGCTTTTACAGAAGTCCCATTTCAGTTTCTAGCACCCTTGAGCAGCCAACAATCAACTTGAATTCCAAATTCAAATTCAGGAGAACTGATAGCTTTTTTTGACCTATGAAGGCTCTTGTATGTATTTGGTACACACATAACACTAAGTCACATAAATATAAAATTATTTAAAAAAATGAAATGGAGTAGAAGTCAATGAAATAGGATTAAACTAAAGATGATATCAAAATATCATTGAATCTAAAAGCTACTTCCTTAAGAAAATATATAGGTTAACAGACATTGGATCCAACTAACCCAAGAAAATAGAGAGCGGACTCAAATTTAGTCACACATAAACAGAGAGACATTAAGCAGATACTAAAGAAATTCTGAATATTATAAAGGAATCATTTAAAAAATATACTCCATTAATGTTAGAAGGCATAGGAGAAATGGATGAATTCTAGATTTATCTGAACCATCACTTAAACCAAGAAGGGAATGATGATTTAAACAGGCCCCATAACAAATAAGGTTATCAAACCACCAGTAAAAGGCCTTCTGGCTAAAAAGCCTAAACATAGATGGCCTCACAGAATAATTTTTTACCAGATTTCAAACATCTACAAACAATAATTAATAAATAATTTTAAAAAATAGTAACAGAGAGGGCACTGAAAAACTTCTTCTGTGAAGCCAACATTTCCCTAATAATACCAAAACTATGTAAAGAGGCTCTTTATGGAGTCTGTTAGCCAATTGGGCAAGGGACTGTTCTTGCCTAGAATGCTTGATGAACTGGACATGCAGGATCCATAAAAAATATGACTGCTGAACATGCCTAAAGTTAAGGGGTTTCTGCTTCATGAAAGATTCTGATAGACATTCTGCATGGTACAGAAGAATGTAATAGGCAAACTGCCAGTACAAACAGAACTGTCTTTGAATTTCCCTGCTTCATGGAAACGTCTGCTCGATACTGTGGGCCTGTAAACTCAAGATGGATGCCCCAATGGTACAGAGGAACTTTGGATGACTGTCCAGGCAGCGAGATGTCTCTTTAAACTCTAATGTTTGGGAAGTTGCTTACAATGAACTTATCGCTTACTCAGGTAATATTATAAAGTTTTAGAGTCTTTGATGAAGTTGAAGAATAGTTATAATTATAATTTTCCTTAATTATGATAAAAGATAAAGTAGATATAAATATTATAACTGTAATTCTTGCTTGATAAAACCTTTTTATTTAAACAAAAAAGGGGAGGTGATGTGGAATTTCCCTTTGTATTCTATGAATACCATTTCCTTGACCTCTTGACCAGGCAGAACTTAGGTAGGCAGTGAAAACTAAACAGAATGCTGTGAGAAAGGAGGCAAAGTCAGAGAAAAGCCATTTAGCCTGCTGGAGACAGATGCCAGAATTTTCCCCATAAGCTACTGCCATGTGGGGATACACAACTTAAGAGAAATGGGTTAAATTAATAGGTAAAAGCCAATAACAATCTAGAGCTAATGGGCCAAGCAGTGATTTAGATAATATGGTTCCTGTGTGATTATCTCTGTTTCCGGGCAGCCAGGAAACAAACAAGAACTTCCTCGTGCACTTTGCAGTAAGTGTAGGCCCAAAATAACATTTGTCCTCTTAAGTTGCTTTCAATGAGAATTCTTCACCACCACAACAGAAATGAATCTAGAAAAGACAGCATCCTTGGAGAGGTAAATATCACTAGTGATGAGACAGGGTTGACTTCAGAGGAAACTGAAGTTATTTGGGAAGGTAGTGGTGAAGCTTCTATAAATAGTGGTTGTAGTGATTGTTGTATAACTCTGCATTTGTCAGAAGTCACAATACTTATGGGGAAGAGGTGAATAATATCATTTGGTAAATAGAGTTAAAGGTAAAATTCATAATATAAAATAAAAAATACAGGAAAAAAAATTGCTGTGGTCATGGTGTTTCTCCACTGCAATAAAATTCAAAGGCAGGAATTCATTTTAGGGACTGCGATATTGCTGTGATAGGCCAGACCTTCTTTGTTTTTGATGGAACATGGACTTTAGGGCTTTGGATCAGAAAAGCAGTTGAATGCTTCAAACAGGGCTTAATGGGGCCATACTTGTAGGAGCATAAAAGGCAGAGTGATGCTGAGAATTATCTGAACTAGAGGGCCCTGCCTCAAGATGTTTCAGAGGAGAAGAATTTTAGTATGTGGCCTAGAGATTGTACTTGTAGTATTTTGGCGAGGAATGTGACTGCTTTTGGGCCTTGTCCAAAAACTCTGAAAGAGGTTCAATTGAAGAGCTATGAATTAAGAGCTTTGGCACAGAAGAATTCCAAACAGCCTAGCATTGTTACATGTATTGAATGTGTTGCATGGTTATTAGTGACCATGTTTACACATATCTGTAATGAAAGGAAACGAGCTGAGCAAAGAAAAACATAAAGTGTACTTACTGTTGGAGGAGAAAGTGGTCACAAAGAAAAAGTTTAAAGAAAAGCATGATCCTCCATGGAATAAAAGGAGTGGTGACTTCATGGAAAGACCCCATATCCATCTAAGATTCCAATAAAACCCTAGCTAACATATAGTGCCTCCTGTACCTGGTTCTTATGTAGACATGTTCTCATTTAATCCTCAGTTCAATAATGTCAAAGTGAGTCTTGTTACAGATGTATATTCAAGCAAATCAGTGTACATACAAACAGGATGGAGCTTTCATTAAAATGTATACCAATTTAAATTCAAAACATTCCCAAATTCTATCTCTTAACATTCCTTCCATTTAACATTGTAGAAAAAAGATAAAGCTGCATATTTCTTCAAACTTCAAGTAAACAAACATTGGAATAGAATAGAAACTGGAAATGAAAGAAGCAAGCAATAGATATCATAATACTTTACTATTAATTATCATAATGGCTATAGTGAAGTGTCTTAAAGTATGATGCATTGTCCATGGATACTAATTTTTCTCTGGTATAATACAGTATATAGTTCTTAACAAAATATACCATAAAGACCATCTCAGAGCCCTTTTTGACTGCGGCAGGCCATTGGAGAGGGCTCCTGATTCATCCATTCGACCAGGAGGGTAAGTGGGTCCCAAAACCGCCACCTAGGTGTCTGGCCCCAGAGGGGACTAAGGACTCCCGCCCATCCCCCCAAACCTTCAGGCCATTAAGGGAGCTTCCCCCACCTATTGGCTTATTTGCTTAGCACACCTTAGCTCACTTCCAAGCATTTGACCTCATCAGAGGCTAAATACTCGGATTCCAAAGGAACTCAGCCTGTTCCCCTGGCTGGGGCCTTGAGGGAAAAGGGGGCCTTACAAAGCCACAGGGCTCTGTGGAGCACAGAAGCCTGCCCTTTTGACTGCAGCAGGCCCTTGGAGAGGGCT
>JAQHUG010000392.1:294993-310839 GCA_028555095.1 Dicrostonyx torquatus | reverse complement strand
TCTCATGGAACCTTCTCAAAAATCGATCACATACTCGGTAACAAAGCAAACATCCACAGATACAAAAAAATTGGATGGTTTTTCTTTGCTTTATGTCTAAAAGTCACTTATGAGTAAGTACATGTGATGATTGTCTATTGGGTTCTGTGTTATATCACTCAATATGATCTTTTCTAGCTCCATCCATTTGCGTGTAAATTTTAAGATGTTGTTATTTTTTCTGCTATTTAGAACTCTATTGTGCAAATGTACCATATTTTTCTTTTCTGTTCTTCAGTTGAGGAGCATTTAGGTTGTTTCCAGGATCTGGCTATGACAAACAATGCTGCTATGAGCAAAGTTGAGCACATGTCCTTTTGGTATGATTGAGTATCTCTTGGGTATATACCCAAAAGTGGTATTGCTGAGTCTTGAGCTAGATGGTTTCCAAATTTTCTGACAAATTATCATACTGGTATCCAAAATGACTATACCACTTTTCACTCCCACCAGCAATAGAAGAGTGTTTCCTTTAACCTACATCCTCTCCAGCATAAGTTGTCATCAGTGTTTTTTATCTTGGCCATTCTAACAGGTATAAGACAAAATCTCAGAGTTCTTTTGATTTAAATTAATCTGATGGCTAAGGATGTTGAACGTTTCCATAAATGTCTTTCAGTCATTTTAGATTCCTTTGTTGAGAGTTCTCTGTTTAGGTCTCTACCCTGTTTATTATTGGATTATTTGTTATTTTGATGACCAATTTCTTGAGTTCTTTGTACATTTTTCAGATCAGCCCTCTGTATGCTATGTGATTGGTGAAGATCTTTTCCCATTCTGTAAGCTGCTGTTTTGTCCTCTTGACTATCTCCTTTGCTTTACAGAAGCTTCTCAGTTTCAGGATGTCCCATTTATTGTTTTTCTCAATGTCTGATTATATTTAGGATGTGGTCTCCTGTGCCAATGCGTTCAAGTGTACTTCCCTATTTTTCTTCTATGAGGTTCAGTGTAGTTGATTTTAAGTTGAGGTCTTTGATCCATTTGGACTTTAGATTTGTGCATGGCGATAGATATGGATCTATTTTCATTCTTTTATATGCTTATATCCAGTTATGCCAGCATCATTAGTTGGATACGCTTTCATATATTTTGCTTCTTTGTCAAAAATCAGATGTTATAGGTGTGTGGATTGATATCTGGGTCTTCAGTTAGGTTCTATTGGTCCTCATGTCTGTTTTAATGCCAGTACCAGGCTGTTTTCAGTACTTTAACTCTGTAGTAGAGTTTGAAGTCAGGGATTGTGATGCCTCCAAAAGTTCCTTTAGTATTTAGGATTGTTTTGGCTATCCTGGGTTTTTGCAGTTCCATAAGAAGTTGAATATTGTTTTTTCAAGGTCTGTGAAGATTTTGCTGTGATTTTGATGACATTGCATTGAATCTGTAGATTGCTTTTGGTAAGATTCAGGCTGGGTTTCTTTATCAACATCATTGCTTGATTTCCTGAGCATTTAGTCTAAGCCATACATTTTCCTGAATATTGAATTTTTATTAGCTCAATCAGTGCTCTACATGGCCTTTTGTGGTTAGCACTCTAATCCCAGTGTATATCTATAAATATTAAGGAATGTCTCCATCATAAGAAACTAATGGTACCTGCTTTGCATGCCTGGTTTCTTGAACAGAAACTACACCTGGATACCATGACAGCTCTCAAGTCTGAAATCCATTATTCAATGAGAAAGCCTAGGTGTTTTCCAAGTACCTCTTTACTTACATAAAATGAAATAAAAACAAAAATGAAATAAAGCAGTACATTGATATGTGATGAGAGTGAGGAAGAAAACTAGCTTTGCTTTAAGAAATTATCTCTCATACTAAATCCTGCCTTTTCCAAAATCTGAATGAAGGTCAAATTGCCCCAGCAGAAGGTTAGAATTTTAGGAAGTATTTCTATATCATAGGCTTGACCCCATTTCTTCCTCAGGTCACCTGACTCTTTACATTTGTGTCCTTGAATTGATTTAATGAGGCTCTCTAAAATTATGAAAAGTGTAACTGTTTTATTTAGTGCATGTTGCATGAGAGGCGGTGGGTGCTGTGTTCCCTAGCTCCTGGCTCCCAGTTCCTGGCCTCAGGCCTGCTTTTGTTCCTGGCTAATTTATACCCAAAATAATTACACACAAACTATATTAATTAAATAACTGCCTGGCCATTAATTCTAGCCTCTTGTTGGCTAACTCTTACATCTTCAACCCATTTCTGATAGTCTGTGTGTCACCACGGGGTTGTGGCTTAC
The DNA here is from genome assembly GCA_028555095.1 of Dicrostonyx torquatus. Lineage (NCBI taxonomy): Eukaryota > Metazoa > Chordata > Mammalia > Rodentia > Cricetidae > Dicrostonyx > Dicrostonyx torquatus. The sequence goes on along the minus strand of JAQHUG010000392.1, from coordinate 308,564 downwards.
TGGGAAAGCTGCGTCCATCTCGGGCCAGAGAATCATGGCACCTCTCACACTTCCTTTCTTCCCAGAATTCTGTTCAGTCTACTCCGTCCACATAGGGGTGCCCTATCAAACGGCCAAGGCAATTTCTTTATTCAACAAACGAAAGCAACAGAAATACAGACGGACCCTCCTACACCAAGCACACGCATTAAAATATTCATTGCAGCTGAAAAATACCTCTATTACAATTTGTTTACTGGCTTTCAGGCAAAGAGTTATAGACTATAACCGATTCAAGTTTATACAACATGAACCATCTTACTTCTTCAAACCAATCCCCATAGCAAAGGAAATGAAGCATTCTCCTGAGCTTTCTGAAGCACATATATTGCATCTGGAACTGTGGTGGCAAATAAGTGGGGGCATGGAAATTAGGAAAGGGGAAAGCCTGAAACATCTTATATCCAGAAATGGGGCTTTGATTTACAAGAGATAGGAAGTTCAATGAAAGGTGTGCACATTTCTGGGACTGATTTTCTTTGGTGATTGTACTTTTGGGTTGTTGGAGAGGGCTTATACAATTCTTAAGTTGGTTCAGGGCAGCCCATAGGAAAGTCTTTCTTAATTTCTGTGTCCTTGAGTTAATTAGAAATTGTAGTCACATACATCTGATCTTACCTTCTTGTCTAATTTACCCCAGAAGAATATGATTGCCATTATCCTTGTGAACCCAAGGTAAGAGTTCTTATTTTTGATAACTGCTCCTATCCTTTCTTCTATTTTGTTCCTTCTTCCTCTCCTAGAGTTCTCCTTCTATCTTTTTGCCTGCCAGCCCCCTCTATCCTTTCTCCTGCTTTGCTGTTGGCCGTTCAGCTCTTTATTAGACCAATCAGGTATTTTAGACAAGCACAGTAACACAACTTCACAGAATTAAACAAATGCAACAAAAAAGAATGCAACACTTTTTTGAATCTTTAAAGAAATGTTCCACAGCATAAACAAATATAACACATTTTAAAATAATATTTTACAGCAAAAGATTTGACGGCTTTGTAGCATGATTTATAAAAACCCTGTAGAGAATGTCTTATAAAGTTCTCTCCAGATTAACCTGGCCTCTGAGTTATGGGATTTGTCTCAATGTTCACTTACTTGAGTAAGAGAAACTTTAGATGGAAATTGCCCAAATCTGGACTCTGCATCCCCTCCCCCACATACATACCCCCAACTTTTATTCAATGTCCATACTTATCCCAAACTTTTATTGAATCTAGTAAGCACAGTGCCAGCTTTATGCCAGGGCACTGATACTGAATCCTACTCTCAATTTGTCTTCACATTCCCCTCTTCTTACCCATGCCATCAACCTTGTTCTAGGTGTCATTCTATGGTATATAGTCCTTATCTGCCCTTTAGAATTCTGTTCATTTTCCTCTGAAGCTCTTTCCAGCGAGTCCAGCTATTGTCTTACAGGATAAAAATGTAGGGAGTGTCATTCCACCTCAAAACTTTAGTGTTTTCATACTGAATTCAGGTACTCTACTTAAGTTTCTATTGCTGTGATGAAGACACCATGACCAAAAAGTAAATTATGAAAGGAAAGTGTTTAGCTCCCATTACAACTTATAGTCCATCATGAAGGGAAGTCAGGACTGAAACTCAAGGCAAGAACCTGGGTTCAGACACTGGAGCAGCAGCCATAATGAATCTTACTAGTTTATTCCCTATGACTTGCCCAGTTTGTTTTCCTATATAATGTAGGACCATCTAGCTGGTTTGGGCTTATAATTGGAAGCCTACTTGCTGAGTTATTTTTGCAATAGTTCCATGATACTAGGTCTTATGTTGAGACCTTTAATTCTCTGGAGATGAATTTTGTGCAAAGTGAAAGGCAGAACATAGTTTCTATTTTCAATATACTGTAATCCAGTTTTTTAAGTATTTTTTGTTGAAGATGCTGTGTTCTTTTTAAAATATATTTTTGGATGTTTGTCAAAAATAAGTAATTGCAATGATGTGGCCCCATCTCTGTGTCCTTTGATCCACTGGTCTACAAGTTTCTTTTTTGTGCAGTAGCGTGTTGGTTTTGTTTCTATGGCTCTTTGATAATAATTTGAAATCAGGTAGGATGTTACTATCCTTGGTGTTTGTGCTTCTATATAACTTTTTAGTTATTTGTTTTGATGTTTATGAAGAATAACCTAGAAAGTTTGATTGGAATTGCATTGAATCTGTAGAATGCTTTAGGAACTATAGGCATTTTCAGAATAATTTCTTCATATTTTAAGGAATCCTTTAAATTCATAAAAATGAATCCTTTCTTATGATTATTCATATCTTAGACACAGAAAAATGTTTCTTAAGCATGAATGAGGTTTGATAATGAGAAATCATGGCCCTTAACTAAGAGCTTAATTGTGAAGAAGTCAGTGTTCCCTACTTAGAAACCTTGTAGGAACTTTGGTTATAAAGACCGTGACACAATTAAAAACTATTTCTTCATATTAAAGGTGAAAAAAGTGTCAGTACATACCAAGTAAGCTTCTATTTTTGTTTGTTCATTATTAATTTGTTTTGTTTGCTTGATTCTTATTTTTTTAAACAGTATTTTTTTTTTGTGCGTGCCTCTGGCTGTCATGAAACTTGCTCTGTAGACAAACCTGGCCTTGAACTCAGAGATCTGTTCTGTCTCTGCCTTCTGCGTGCTAGGGTTAAAGGCTTGCACCACTACCACCTGATCTGAACAAGCTTCTTAATGAATGTAATAATGTTCAGAAAAAAATCATGACTTTTGCTACAGTTACACCAACAAGGGAATTATGAAATAATTTGGGTTGTGCACAAGATTTGCCATAACCCTGTTGCTGATTCTGTCATTACAGATGAGAAAATGTTCACTATTTGGCAACATGGTCTCTGTTAAGAAAGGAAAGACTTTTATCTCCCACTCAAAAACACCTGTATAAATTGTATGAAAAACCTTTATATGAAATTCCTAAAAATTCTTATTCAAAAACTTTTCATAGCATGATGGTATATCAATAGTTATTTATATTACATAATGTCTGAAATCATTTTGTTGCTGTTCCAGGGAACCTAACATGCTATGTGAGCAGTGTACTATTGAACTATACCTCATGGAATAAAGATTTTTATGCCTAACATAGTAAGCCAATGTTCACTTTATACTCTTGGAGGCTTGGAATACGTATTATTGAAAGGTTTTTTTTCTTAGTTTTCTAACCTTTGTCTTTTAACTTATACCGAAGTCCTACTAGCCAAGTATAGGCCCATTCTGGCAGCAGAAACTGTTAGCCAATTTATTATGAGGTCATAAATCCCTTCATCATTCTGTTGCCACAGGAATCTTATTGCTATTTTTTAAAAATATTTATTTATTATGTATACAATATTCTATCTGTGAGTATGCCTGCAGGCCAAAAGAGGGCAACAAACCTCATTACAGATGCTTGTGAGCCACCATGTGGTTGCTGGGAATTGAACTCAGGATCTTTGGAAGAGCTGGCAATGCTTTTAACCGCTGAGCCATCATTCCAACACCCTTATTGCTATTTTAACAATTACAGCCAGTCTCCTTTTTCACCCCTATCAGGTATGATGTTTACTAACCTTCTCTTGACTTTCATGGGAGACCAACTTTCCTTTGAGTTTGCAAAATTGTATTAATTATGTTTTAGATTTTGGTATTTTAATTTACTTTTATTCACTAATGTGTTGGTGACAGGCACCTCATCTGTGAACTGCTGAACCATGTGATTCAGTCTCCTAGTGCCATATAAACATAATCATCTATGAATTATGTAGTATTTTTAATATTCATTTAAAAATATCAATCTCCATTATCAACTTACATTATATATCATGTGTCTTTTGTGCATTTCCTGCTATTTATAGTTCTTAAATTTAAACTCATGAATCAAATATACTTCCTTGTTTGAGCTACTATAGTTCAATTCTAATATGACAAATTTTTGACTCATTTCATAGGCACTTATTACGCAAAATCAGTTCTTTGTTAATTATATATGAGTTGTTTTATCAATATTCATATAGTCATTTTCAGGCCCCTTTCAAGATAATAGTTTTGCATTTTCTGTTCATCATGAGTGCCTAATGAGATGTTTGACCTAATGATGCTTTAATAATATTTTTTTTACATCTTCATTTTCATTTTGTTAAGCTTCTATAATGTGTTAGTTGATTTATTTGTCAGTTACAGAATTTTTTTATTTTTTTAATTGACTATTTGGGGATTTATTTTTGCATTTGCTTATGTGCTATTGAAATATTATTAGCATAACTCCTCAATTGTTTTTTTTTGTTGTTGTTGTTGATATATCGTGGACCTGAATATACTTTAAAACCTCACACCTTGGGTTCTAGTTCCCCTTTTCTTTTTGAATTAGGATAACCTATAGCAGTGTTTCTCAACCTGGGTTGCAATCCCTTTGAGTGTTGAACAAACCTTTCATGGTGTTCATGTATCAGATATTCTGAATATCAGCTAATTACATTATGATTCATAACAGTAGCAGGATTATAATTATGAAATAGCAGTTAAATAATTTTATGATTGGAAGTCACCACTGTAGCACAATTAATAAAAACCCAAAGACAGATATTTGGATTCAACCTGAAGAACAGAAAAGCAAAGTAGCCAGCCACTGGCTCTTACCTCTACCTTAGTCCAAAATGGCAGTCTTGCCTCCAGAAAGCCTCAGGATGAGCCTGAGCCTGAGAGCTGTCTCCTCCTGTCTTATATTCTTCTCTAGTGCTGTGATTCCAGGCATGTACCACTACTGCCCAGTTTCTTTGGTTAACTAGGGTGGCTACTGGCATTAAAGGTGTGTCTCACCACTTCCTGGTATATAATGCTGACCAGGGTATCTGTTTTACTATCTGATATTTAGGCAAGCTTTGTTTATTAAAATATAAATGAAATGCCACTTCATACCACAACATTAAAGAATTATATTAATGGGTTATAGTATTAGGAAGGTTGAGAACCACTGAGGTATATATAGCATATGTTTTAAATAAGTATCAAGTCAATTTTTCTGGATATCCATTAGGCATTAATATTTATAAAGTGTTACAATCTCCATCTGTGGTTTTAGTACATTATCATGATAAATGTTCACCTGATTAAAATCATTATTGAAGCATATTACAGACTTCTTCAGAGTCTTGTCTTAAGTCACAAAAGCATTAAAATGTGAGCCAATTTCTTTCCAGTCCCCTTAAACAGGATAGTTAATAGAGCATTTTTTGCAAAGTGTTGCAGTTTTGACATAAATAAATTAAGTACTTCCATGTTATACTAGAATATTCAGGATGTTTTCCATACAAGAAGTGAAAACCTTAGACAAATTTGATTAGAAAATATCAGTGATGAAATTGTAAATTAAAAATATCTAGTAAATTTTGGTATACATAGCATTTTAACGGTAGTCTCAAAGAATTCATCATTAAGTAATGATGAGCTAGTGCCATGTGAGAATGCTTAATGTCAAACCAGGAATGTGAAAAAAATAATATAAAAAATTTCAACCTTACTTATTTGCTTTGAATCTCTGTGAATAGTCCTTCTCCTTATAGTCCAATAAAAGAGTAAAAATGAGACACGCACTCACACACCTATGGCAAGCTACAGGTTTTATATATTAAATGTATATTGGCAGTATTAATGCAAAAACAAAGCTGTCATAAAATAGGGAATAAGAAAGTTTATTTTCCAGCCAAATTTAAGTGATCATGACCTGGGGACAGGAACAACGATGTAGTTCACCATAAATAACAATGACCATTTATGTATGAGTAACAATGACTATTTATGTTCTTTTAAATAGTAAAATTGTGTTCTTTTAAATAGTAACAACAGTGTATTCGACATTCTCAAATTCATTGATGGAAGCTTCATGTACACAGCATAGAGTAAAACAGGGAAGTCACAGTTGTAGCTTCTTATGCAACCTGATGGCTTTCTTAGATTTTGTGTTGTCAGAAGATAGTGGGTTTTTTTTTTGGTTTTTGTTTTGTTTTGTTTTTGTTTGTTTTGTGCATTCCAAAAAGGTTTACCTGCAAGTCTCAAAGATAATTGTTTGGTCAAGCACAGAGGTGATAACTACCTGTTACAGTTATTACAGATATCCAGTATGAATTGTCTCTGGACCTGCAGCACTTTTACCTCTCCATAGATGTAGAAGTTCTATCCAGCCAATTAGGCTCATAAAATCATTAACTGTGTACACTTTTGAAATTTTGGAAATTTCTGTCCTGCCTGGTCCTGCAGTCATTTAGTCCCAAAGAAACACAAAGAGGCTTATATTAATTATAAACTGTTTGACCTGTTGACTAATAAGCTCAGGCTTACTACTAACTACCTCATACAAGTTAAATTAACCCATAATTCTTATCTATGTTTAACCATATGGGTTGGTACCTTTCCTCAGAAAGGCATTCTCATCTTGATTCCTCTGTTTCTGGCTGGTGATTGTGTCTCAGCCTTTCTGCCTTTCTTCCCAGAATTCTCATTGTCTGGTTGCCCCACCTAGACTTCCTGCCTAGCTCCTGGCCAGTCTTTTATGAAACCAATATATAGTCTTTATAGTGTCCAAGAACATTATCACACAGCACACTTTGTGGATGGTTTCTTTTTTGTTTGTTTCTTTGTTTTGTTGGTTGGTTGGTTGGTTGGTTGGGGAATGGGAGGAGACAAAGGGTACTTAAGTTACAAATATTGAAATCTCTAATTTAATAGACATTTTCATTTGAATAAAAATATTTTATTACATCAATAGTAAAAAAAACAATTGGTATGTCTGTAACTATCATAATTTATTAATTTCTGACTTTCATAGTTGGCATTTTTATGAATTCAAAACTCTTCTGAAAGTTGTAGACTTTCCTGATAATTTTTTGTACATAGTGTAAGAAACATTAGATGAATTCAATTACTCACTTTTTCAAGATTAAAATTTTCTCCCATGTCCTATTTTTGCAAGGCTCTTATGTATCAATTGCTTTTGAAAATTTAAGTTTGTTATAGGTATTTGTAGCATTGTACCTTTGGAGTTTGTGGTTATAAGGCAGCATAGTGTTTAATACAAATCTTGGAAACATATTTGTTTCACTATAAATTTTTTGGGCTGAAAGCAGTTTCTCAAGCAGGCCAGATTAAATTGCTTTGTCTAAATTATTTATATTTATGTTTTTCTCATAGTAGATTCCATAATATTCTGTCAGAACAAAGGCCTCTTATTCATTATTGTCTTGATTGTATACCTGTAACACATGTGAAATTTAATGAAATAGGCCCATTTGGGCATAAGTTGACTGGCTTGATCATTGTGGGGTTTGAATCCTCATCACTCTCTTAGGTTTTCCAGGTCAAGCTCAAAACAGAATTTAAGATTCATTAGAAAACTGAATTACTGTGTGTTTGAAACTTCTTAGGAAGGCATGATGAGGTCACCAGTGGTTACTCAACTTGTGACAGTGACTCCCAAATCCACAAAATCTATTAGTGGCTACTACTTTAGTTAGAAAATTTAGGGCCCCTGATGTCCTTCTACATTACATGGTTGTCTGTTGACAGGTCTAGCAAGCTCAATGAAGGTGAACCCAGTTTCATTGAGTTCATGTTTGGAATGGTTGTATAATGACCAGACAATATTATTTAATTTTCACTTATTCTGAACACCTTAATAATCATGTCTCTGCATTTACAACCTTTTCCCTGCAAAGAGAATTTTCTGATTAAGAGTGTGAGTAGCATGTATCTGTGGTATAAACATAAACAATTAGACAGTAGTTTAATGTTATGACAATTCAGCTTGACATTGGTAGGTTTATCACTAAGGCTTATTAATTCCATAGGCATGGGTTTTTGACTGCCGTTTACTTTACGTGAAATGGAATTGGATTTCCTCCTATGAAGCATGCTTTAATTCTCAACACAGATTAGTTGGTTTTCACTGTAAGAGTTGTGCCTCTATTGCACAACTGAAAACTTCTTATCTGGAAGACATAATACTGTTCTTATTAGAGTTTATAGCTGTTTAAAACTATTGGTGCTTTTTCTCATGTATTACCTTCTGGTGCTATGAAATCTTTTTAGCCAAGATGAAACCTGTCTATCTCAGTTCTAACTTTGCTTATCTTGCAATCAAACTTCAAGATGTCTTCAGCAGTATGCTGTTACTGGTTATTTTTTACTCTTTGGCTCTTTTACTCCTTGTTCTTTGCTCTTTTTGTGTGGCCGGCCACCTGGCTCCCAAATAAATCACACACAGAGTCTTATTCTTAAATAAATGCCCAGCCTTAGCTTAGCTTGTTTCTAGCCAGATTTACTTAGCATAAATTATCTTGTCTACCATTGTCTGTGGGCTTTTAACTTTCTCATTTATGTATATCTTTTCTTTTCTTCTTATTCCTTGTGTGGTGGGGTAACTCACCCCTTCTTTTCTTACTGCTTGTTTGTGTTCCTTTTCAATCTCTTTTATCCTTCTATTTATTCTCTCTCCCACCCAGCCCTACCTATCCTTTCTCCTTTCTTGCTATTACACTGTGGGACAATGGTCTTGTACTCTGTAAAGATTTGTTACATGTATTGGTTTAATATAAAACTGATTGGCCAGTCATCAGACAAGAAGTATAGGTGGGGTGACCAGAATAGGGAAATTCTGGGAAAAGGAAAGGCTCTTTCTGCAGTCATCACCCAGATGGAGTGGAAGCAAGATGAGAATCCCTCACTGCTATAAGGTACCAAGCCATGTGGCTAAGACATACAAGAATTATGGGTTAATTTAAGATGTAATTGTTAGCTAAACATATGCCTAAGCTGTTGTCTAAATAGAGTAGTTTCTGTGTTATTACTCCGTTCTGTGTGTGGGGAAATGAATTCTCTATGCTTACACTATTGTCCATTCAGCTCTTTATTAAACCAATCAGATGTTTTAGAAAGGCAAAGTAACACAACATCAGAGAGTTAAACAAATGCAACATAAAAGAATGCAACATATTTTGGCATCATTGAGCAAATGTTCCAGAGCATAGACAAATGCAACACATCCCAAACTAATATTCCACAAGAATGGACTCACATGTCTACTTTTTGTGGGCAACCAGGAAGAATTAAAATAGTGTACATAGTTTTTGAGGAGACTGTGGACCTCTCTGGCCTACAACTCACAAATTTATATCCTGCCCCGTCACTATAATTTTTCTTTAATTATCCATGACTTCTAGTAACAGCCTTGTTGAACATATTGTTCTTTTCACTGTTTAATTTAGATATATTTTAAAGTAATATGTTAAAAATTGAGCTACAAGGTTTTGTAAGATGCGCAGAGGGCCATGTCTCACCATGGCTAGCTTATACCTGAAATAATTACACACAAACTGTGTTCATTTAAATACTGCCTGGCCCATAAGCTCTAGCCTCATCTTGGCTAACTCTCACATATTATTTTAACCCATATCTTGTAATCTGTGTATCACCATGGGGTGGTGGCTTACCGGGAAAGATCCTAACCTGTGTGCATCTCAGGCCGGAGAAACATGGCATCTGCCACACTTCCCTTCTTCCCAGCCTTCTGTTCTCTTTACTCTGCCCACCTAAGGGCTGCCCTATCAAAAGGCCAAGGCAGTCTCTTTATTCAATCAATGAAAGCAACAGAAATACAGAAGGACCCTCCTACACCAGCAAGGCATTATGTTTCTGTATTTTTATACATCTTTTTTAAAAATTTGTTCCCTCTTGTTCTCTCTTATATATTCTATCCACTTCCCAGATTTATGTTTTCTGACTCCAGTATCCTTATTTTTATACAACTTATGTCCTATGATTCATCTTCCCTTAAGAGATCCCCCAGTAGACTCTATTTTCCTGGCTCATTAATACCCCAATTTATGTGCACTATAGGTTCAAAGCCTGGATTAACATAAGAGGGACAGCATGTGGCATTTGTCTTTCTGAGTTTTTGTTATCTCACAGTATAATTTCTCCCCAGTTTCAACAATTTACTTTCACATTTCATTATTTTATTTTAGAGCCAGATACAATTCCATTGTGTATATATACAACATTTTCATTATCTATTCGTTAGTTGATGGGAATCTAAGCAGATACCATTTTATAAGTATTGTGAGTATAGCAGCATTGTCTTCTGAAATTGTCTTCTACCTTTTATTGAACTGTTGTTGTTCTATCTTCAGTATTCTCTGAGGATGGCTTATCATTCTGATATTGCTGCATCCAAATTATTTTCTTTGGATAACATTGCTACAATTAATTTCAGATACATCTGTGAGAATATGCTCTTATTTATGTTATTTTCTGTTTCTGCTAAAGAACAATATCCTCATCTGTTCTGATTTTGGACTTGTGACTGTCTTGGATTCCTTTTTGATCAGGAAGTTAGGGTCTCAAATTTAGAGTTGTGCTAGTCACCTTCAGGGGAATATTTTCGTTCCATCTTAGGCTAGCATTCATCATTATATTTCAGTCTATGAAAGCTGTTTCTTCTTTCTATTATTCCATTTATTGATTTTATTTTAGGAGTGTTGGTGTTTTTTAATTATTTTATATTGTGAGAATATAATATAGTTATAATATTTCTCCTTTCTTTTTCTTCTCTCTAAATCCTATCATAATGCCCTCCCAAATCTTCTTAAAATTCTTGGCCATTTTTTTACTAATTGTTATTGAATGCATAATGTAAATATATATATATATATAAATATAAATATATATATATATAAATGTAAATGTGTTCAATCTGTATAATGTTATATATATGTATGTATGGTCAGGTTTGACAGTTTGGCACTGGACAAACCAATTGTGGTGTTCTTCTATATGAAGGCCACTTCTTCTGCTTCCAGCTTTCCTCAAATGTCTGTAGTTCTCTGTGTAAGGTTGAGGTCTTGTGAGATTTCTCCTATCCACTTATCCATGTCTATTATTGTCATCCTCTTTGGCTTACATTTCTACAGTCAAGTTGGTGATACTTCTGGGTGTAACTTCTGATGTTACTAGGAGACATACTCTAAAATAACCAAGCAAATAAAACAAAAACCTGCTCCTCTGGCTCTTAAAATCTGTTTCCTCTTCTGCATTGTTTTCTGAGCCTTGTATTAAGGATTTTTTTTGTAGGTATGTATTGGCATCAAGCTCCACTATTCAGCATTTTGAATAGTTATGCTTTTATTTAGTAGTAGCCTTCCATCTGTTGCAAGTAGAAGTCTCTTTTGAGCTTTTTATATATTATAGATACTAATAATCTGACAAATATTGAGGTAGCATATTTCTTCTCTCGCAAAGGCTGTTTATTGACTCTGTTTGCCTTTGGGAAGCTATAGTTTCATACATTCTTATTTATCAACCACTTATACTATGTTCTGATCTCTTACAGGTGAGGATCCACTTTTTCCAGCCCAGTTTGATATAGAATCTGTTTCTCGGATACCTTGTCAATAAACCAGTTGCTCTATGGGTTTAATTCTAAGTCTCTTATACAACGTGATTGATTTACATGCCTGTTCTTGTACAAGTACTATGCTGTTTTTGGAGAACAACTGAAAATAAATTTTTATACTACCAATAAAATTACTCTGTGGCTATGTGAAGTCTTTTATGTTTTTGTAAAATTTTAGAATTATTTTCTCTTGCTGTCAAGAATGCAATTGTTACTTTGATAGGGATTGCCTCAAATATATTGATCACATTGGCAATATCCCATTTTAGTTTATTTCTTCTGTTAATATATGAACATGGGAGGTCTTTCTTCTACTTGTTTTAATTTTTCATCAGTGTTCCGGAATTTTTGTTGGAGAATTATTTCAGTTATTAAGTTCATTCTTAGGTACATTTTAATTTTGGAATTATGGTTAAAAATTATTTTTCTGTTACCTTTCTATGCATGTTTATTATGGGCATATAGAAAAGCTACATATTTTTGTGTGCTGGCATGTATCCTTATGCTTTGTTGAAGCTGTTTGTATGTTCTAAGGGGTTTCTCTCCAAAGTTCATGGTCTTTCCTAGCCAGGTTCTTTTTCAACTTGATACTAGCTAGAGTCATTTGGGAAGAGAGAATCTTGATTGAGAAAACACCTCCAGATATGTCTGTAGGTAGCTTTGTGGGGACATTTTCTTGATTAATGACTGATGTGAATGGGTTCAGCTCATCTGGGTATGTGGTCATGGCTGCTAAAGGAAAGTAGGCTATCCGTTGACAGAGTGCAAGTGAATCAGCCTCAAAAGCCTGGAGAAGATGAGAATGAGAGATCTGGCTCCACACCTCATCTGCCACACAGTGGTAATGGCATGGGCATGTCCCTCAGCACATCTGTTGAAGATGGGAGAGCTGTTCATGAAGTCACCAGAGGGAGAAAGCTGTCCCTGCCTATCACCTGCTGCAGCACTCAGCAGATTTGACCTCTTGCACTTCAACTGGGCAATAGAGTAGGGCTGGTATTGATAGTAAAATGTGGGTGAGTTGGCCCTGAGAGTGTGAGAGCAGGTGAACTGGCTCTGTTACTTGCTGTCTGCTAGATTGGGTAAACTAGCTTGGGCAGTGCTGTAGAGCTCACCCAGGTGGTGACAATAAGGGAAAACTGGCAAGCTGACCAACCAAACTACCACTCAGGCCCAGAACCAGGACCATGAGATAGCCCAATCTGACAGGCACTTCATCTGTGAACTGCTGAACCATGTAAAGAGGCTGGTCCTACAGACCCAAAATTGCAGAATCTTCATGAGAGAACAGCAACAAGATATCCATGAGGAGTTTCAGTGAGGGTCCAGTATTGATAGTGTAGCAGCACCCAGAGGCCTTGAGTCCAACCCATGATGCATTTTTTTTACCTTTAGGGGTGTTGCCAGGGAACAGGGCAGATTTAAAGGGACAGGGAGATGAGTGGGATCAAAATACATGTTGTGAAAGCCACGAAGTATTAATAAAATGTTAAAATAGAAAAAGAAAGAAAGGAAAGATGAAAGAAAGCAGGATAGTTAAGCCATGAGTAGTAAGCCAGTAAGAATTCCTCTATAGCCACTGCATCATTCCTATATCTAGATTCCTATCCTGTTTGACTTCTGCCATGATGACCCTTAAATATGGACTGATGTGGAATAAGTCAAATGAAGCCTTTGTTTCCCAAAATGCATTTGGGTTATGTTTTTTTTTTATTGTTAAAAGAAAAATTCACACTTCCTCCCATTGATCCCGGCCATCCCGCTCCCCCACTACCCCACCGCCCTCCCCCTGCTTCCTTAAGATGGGGCAGGATACCATTCCTGACTTCAAACTCTAATACAAAGCTGCAGTATTGAAAACAGCTTGGTATTGGCATAAAAACAGAGACACTGACCAATGGAATTGAATTGAAGATCAACATATTAGTTCACAAACCTATGAACACCTAATATTTGATAAAGAAGCTAAAAGTATACAATGGAAGAATGAAAGCATCTTTAACAAATGGTGCTGGCATATTTGGATGTCAACCTGTAGGAGGATGAAAATTGATCCTTATCTATCACCATGCACAAAACTTAAGTCTAAAT
>JAQHUG010000392.1:250027-266812 GCA_028555095.1 Dicrostonyx torquatus | reverse complement strand
CACCAATCCCCGTCTGCCTAGCGTACCACACACAGGGCACGCCCACACCACCTGTATATAAGCCGGAGACCAACCACATTCGGGGCCCCTCACCTCCAGCTCTCCCTCAACCAAGCAGCGCTTCAATAAACCGTGATCAGAGAAGAATCCTGTGTAGGTGGCTTTCTTCCCGCTGGTCGGGGCTCGCCGCAAAGAAACTGTGCTCATATTCCTAAATATTGTTTATTAACATTTAAAGGGGGATATGATATAGATATGAATGATTTATATTGTATGGATCTTGGTTTATTGATACAAATATAATGTCAATTTTGTTATATGTACATGTATTTCTGATCTTGATTAAGGTATTACGTTTGTATAGCTCATTTAAAAATGTAATGTATAATTAAAAATAAGGTAATAGATAAACATCTATAACAATCAAGCTTGTAGTTAGTTAGATTTTCTAGATGTATAGAGATATATTTCAGCTAGATATGTATTCTTCAAATCTCTCAGAGACCTTGAGAATATAGCATTTAAAATGTTTTAAGAATTTATTACATATCATGATAATAAGACAATCTGCTCCTGGCAGCACCAATCTACTTCAAGAAGAAGATGGGCATCAAAGAGGCTCCTTATGAAGTTTCCTGGCTATTTGGGCAAGCAACTGCTCTTGCCTGTACTGCTTAACTGCACATGCAGTACCCATACATAAATGACTGCTGAACTTGCCAAAAGGTGAGATGGTCCATCAGAGTTCCTGCTTCATGAAAGAGCCTGCTAGACAATCTGTAGAACACAAAAAAAATGTGATAGGCAAACTTTTAGTATATTTGTAATTGTGTTTGAAACTTCCTGCGTTGTGGAAAAGTTTGCTGGATACTATGGGTCTGTAGGCTGAAGATGGATGCCTCAATGGTACACAGGAACTTTGCATGACTGTCCAGGAAGAAAGATGTCTCTGTCTTTTCTAGAATTTTGGAAGTTGCTTATAATGTAATTTCTGTTTACTTAAGTAATATTATATCCTTCTGGAGTCTTTGATGGAGTTGTTCTGGGTAGCCAGGACAATCAAGTAGCCTCCTCCCACAGTAGCCAAATTCAACAGGATTGCCCACCAGGTTCTAGCTTTAGAGTCATTAATTACAGAAATATACAGATACAGAAATATAAGAGTCATATAGTTTTTATCCATTGGTATGGAAGAATTGTCTGTATTCTGTCAATCATGTTTTAAATAAATGCTGATTGGCCAGGCAGGAAGTATAGGCTGGTCAACCAGACAGGAAGTAGAGGCAGGATGATGAGAATGGCTGGGAAGAAGGAAGCTCTTTCCGCACTCCTGCGCAGACCACCGAAGAGGCAGGATGTGGCCCAGCCCCACTGAGAAAAGGTACCAAAACCATGTGGCTAACATAGATAAGAACAATGGGTTAATATAAGTTACAAGAGCTAATAAGAAGCCTGAACTAGTGGGCCAATCAGTTTATAACCTAAAGCATACTCTCTGTGTGATGTTTCTTTGGGGCTTGCTGGCTGTGGGGTACGGGGCAGGACAGAAACCCCAACAAGCCCCTCATGTTACACTCCATAGTTTAAGAGATATGTTGACATCAGGTGTGTGCAGCAGGAAAGTGTGTGAATGAAGGGACTGAATGGCCAAGAGGCTGTGGATATGAATCCTTATTTGCATGAAAGACCCCATGATGTTGGAGATGCCAGAGCCATGAGACATTATTCAAAGAATCCTTCATACAAGAGAGAGAAAGTGTGTATGTGTGTATGTGTGTGAGAGAGAGAGAGTGAGAGAGAGAGAGAGAGAGAGAGAGAGAGAGAGAGAGAGAGAGAGAGAGAGAGAGAGAAACAGGTATGTTGTAAGCAATGAATCTGTAAGGGCAAAGCCATCTCAACCCTTTGATATTGGATATGGAGCCACAGAATTTGGAGTTTTATCTTGTGTGTTTCAGTCTTGCTTTGATCAAGTACTTCCCCCATTATTCTTCTATTCTTTTGAAATGGTAATGTATATTCTTTATTATTATATGTTAGAACTGTGGCATTTATTCCCCCAGGGGATTATAGTTACCTTATTATCTTGAGCCACAGAAGAGACTTAGACTATAAACTTTAGTGTTTAGATTGGTGAAAAACTATGGGGACATTCAAAGTTCAACTAAATGTATTTTACATTCAGTAATGGCCACAAGACTATGAGGCATATGAAGTAGAATGGGGCAGCTTGGATAAGATAACCCTGTAAGTTTGGGATTTGATAAAATAATGGTGTGGGAGGTCCTTCTGTCTATGTGTTGCTTTAATTGCTTAATAAATATTAATGAATAAAGAAACTGGCTTGGCCTATAACAAGGTAGAAGGAAGGTGGAGTCAGAGAGAAGACATGTAGCCCTGCCAGAGATGGATGCGGAACATTAGCCTGTAAGCCATAGCCACATGGCAATACACAGATTAATAGGGATGGCTTAAATTAATATGTAAAAGTTAGTCAATAAGAAGCTAGAACTAATCAGAAAAGCGGTGATTTAAATAGTATAGTTTCTGTGTGATTATTCCAGGTCTGTACTACTGAGCAGCCAGGAACCAGTAATCAGCCGCCTACTACAATAGTTTCTGGCTCTTTGAAAGAAAGTTAAGAGGTGTGGCCTAGCTTGAAGAGGTATATCATTGTGGGTATGTTTTAAGGTTTCAAAAGGCTCATGCCATTTTTAATTATCTCTCTCTGAATTTTGGTTTTGGTCCAAGATGTGAGCTTTCTAGTGTGGTTCTAGCCACTTTCTACCTCTACTCTACAATTATAGATACTAATTCTCTTGAACCGTAAGTCCCACATACATCCTTTCTTCTATACATTGGCTTTGCCATGGTGTTTTATGGCACTAATAGAAAAATAGCTAATTAGTATTCTTAAAAATGTAATAGTGTTCAAGGGAAAAATTAAATAAAGAATTTTAAATAAGCACTAAACAGTTTGTGGCTATATAAGCTTCTGAGGTGTTAATGGGGTATTTACCTATTGATGAAGCATAGATGTCTCCATCTGTCTACAGATAATATCTCTACTGATTACAAAATCAATATGAACAAGAATCTGAAGATTAAAATATACCTTCTTGCATCTTAAATAGACAATTTGTTTCTCCCTCAAAGAGTAGCCTGTGAATATTTTTACCATTATATTTAGTCATCTCTCTAGGGAACAGATATATTAATAAAATTTAAGGAAGTCTCTTAATTATTTTCCAATTACTGTGACAAAGGCAATAACCAAAGCAACTTTTAAAAGAAAGTGTTTATTAGGGGCTACAGTTTCAGAGGTTAACCCCATGAGTTTCTTTTTTTTTTGAATTCTAAGAAGTCTTTAATTTCATTATTCCTGTCTGATAAGTTTTGAATCCCCACTTATTGCATAGCTGCCAATCAAACCAAATTAATAAATCCAGGTTTAATCTGAGCAAAGCATTCCCAGGTGACTCCAGGGGAATAGCAGAAAACCACAAGGGCACAGACAATAAGAACAACAATTAATAAATGGGACCGCCTGAAACTGAGAAACATAGAAAGTCATAATTCAGGATCCCAAAATCAGGCAAATAAAACTTAGTGAATTATCTCTGAAATATAAAATTTACATGTTTTAAAGTTAAGCTCATAAAATATTGATGCCTAATAGTTACTATCAGTCTTGAAATAACAGTAAAAACGAATATATTTATATGTCAGAGACATATTTCTATATAGCTGGCCAGCAGATGGTAGACAAATTATTTATATACTAAAAAGAACTAATATTTAATTTTTTCTATTTCTTTGTTTGAAGTTCAATGAATCTTTATGATCTGACTAAAAGCTGCCATATTTGGACAGAAGTTAATGGTGTCAAAATCCTGTTTGGAGAGGTAGAGGTGCACAAATATAGCCCTTCATCTGGTTGGGTCAGCCATGTAGAAGGACTACAGAGTCCACAAACATTTATTAGTTCTAGGTAATGAAAATAGAGTAGGAAACACAAGCAGATATTTAAGATGATATTAAATGTGTCTAAAACATCAACTGGTTCTCCGTCAGGCTAAAAGGGACTGCAACTTACACCACTCTGAGTTTTATTTGGTATAAAGATGACAAGTATCACTAAACATGAGAGTCATTTCAGAGAAAAAGTAGTGAAAGAAAGCAAGGAAGTCCACAAACAGTAATCTGTTCTTGTGGCACCTCATCCATGTCATATTGCTATTATGAAAGGTCTTGGAATGAAGATTCAAAGGGTAGACCAGGATACATTGCTGAGGATAAGAAGTGTTATGGAATATTATTTTAACTGAGCAACAATGTATTATAATTATGCTGCAGAAATTTACATTAGCTCTATAAATGTGTGCTACTTTTGTTTATGTTGCATTTGTTTAATTGTGAAAAGCATTTTTACCTTGACTGCCTAAGGCAACTGATTAGTCTAATAAAGAACTAAACGGTCAATAACTGGTCAGAGAAAGGATAGACAGGACTGATGGTCAGAAAAAATAAATAGGAGGAGAAACATAGGCTCTAGGAAAAGAATGAGAGAATGAGGAGAGAAAGAGGGACAAACCCATGGCAAGAATCCAGGCAAATGTCAACCAGACAGGCAGAGAAGCAGTGAAAGTAAGATATATAGAGGTAAGGAAGGTAATTAGTTCTGAGGCAAAAGGTAAAGATAAAAATGTTAATTTAAGTTAAAAGAGCTAGCCAGAAATGTGCCAAAGCTAGGCTGAGCATTCATAACTAATAATAAATCTCTGTGTCATGATTTGGGAGCTGGTTGGTGGCCCAAAAGAAAAAGCCTGGGACAAAGAAGTATATTAGGATTACGAATGCCATGAACAAAGACAATAGCATGTCAATGGCTCTACAGTAGAATTAGGACCATGTGTCAGAGTTGGGGGTCTTTCTTCTAACTCTCTGGGGAAGGGGGTTTCAGAGTAGGAGCTTGTTGCCAGGCTCTAATTCTCTGGCCTAAGGCAGAGGAATAGATGATAATCAGGATTGTGGTCTAGCATACCTGTGATATAAGTTTACTACCAAGTGTGGTGTGTTGGGTTATGTGAAATATGTCCCTCATATAATCAGATATTAGAACACTTGGTCCTATTGATAGCACTGTGCAAGATGGTGACACAGACTTCCGAAGGAAAGTGTGTCACCCAGAACAGGATGTGAAACTTTATATACTCTCTGCTTCCAGGTCGCTCTCAGGTCATGGCTGTGGTTGAAGCTGTGGCCAACCATGTTCTGCCACCATGCATTTTCCACTAATTACAGATTCTCAGGAAACATAAGCAAAAAATTATTCCTTTTATAGTAACTATTCATCACATGGCCATGATGTTTTATCACAGTAATAAAACGTAACTAATATACCTACTGAGAAACCTGACAACTGTCAGAATTCCTGAATTAGGAGATCTTTAGCTGGAGATGCACAGAAAATGTTTTTTGTATATTTCCCATGAAAACCTATGAGAAGAGCTACTGCAGTACTGTGGCCTGGGCAACTGTCTGGTTTGTATATTAACATTACATTGAAGGTACTGTAACTTTGTAGTTAAAGTGAAACTTTCTTGATACAAAATGAATATATGCCTTAGGATAATCCAACACTAAAGGAGGGATATATATATATGATTGTTTTGTTAAAATAATTAAGGTACATATAAATACAATAAATCATAAATCAATAAACTTGACATATGTAATTTATGTAGCCCAAAATATAGACTTAATGTCCCAGGAATCAAAACCAAAACATAATTAAGCAAATATGCCAGCTAAAAGAATGAGACAAAAAGAACAAATCATTTAAAAATACATGTATTAGTATTTTGCTTCCATGTATATATATGCAACATGTATATGCCTGGTATTTGGTGAAGTCAGAAGAGGGTGTCAGATCTTCTCTAACTGTAGTTAGACACAGTTATGGGTAGCTATGTTGATTCTACAAATTGAAGCCCTGTCCGATGGAACAACAGCCAATTTTCTCAACCACTGGCAAAAACCTACATGGCAAATTTTACACTACACTTGTGCTGATTATACCAGGTTCTTAAACTACAGTTGAACTGAATATAGATTGTAAAAGCACTAGATTAAAATCTAACGAAAAATTACAGTTAGATTTAAAGTGTGTAAATAAACTTAGCAACTAGCATAATAGCATAAAAAGGCTTATTTTTCATATTCATATTTTTAATTTATTTTACAGACTAACCACAGCTCCCTCTCCCTCCTCTCCTCTTGTTTCCTCCCCCCACTTTCCTTCTACCTCACTCAACCACTTTTGTAGCATGATTAATAAAAACTCAGAGACAGATATTTGGGTTCACCTGAAGGTCAGAAAAGCAAAATGGCCAGCCACTGGATCTTACCTATTCCTCAATCTGCAATGGTGATCATGACTACAGTAATCTCCAGAATGAGAAGTGTCTTAGAGCTGTCTCCTCCCTTCTTATATTCCTCTCTAGGGCTGGAATTAAAGGTAGGGACCATTATTGCTTGATTTCTGAGGCAAACTAGTGTTGACTACTGAGATTAAAGATATGTGTTACCACTGCCTGGTTTATTAAGGCTGACCAGTAGGGCTATTTTACTCTTTAATCTTCAGGTAAGCTTTTTTATTAAAATACAAATAAAATATTACTACACACTCCCCCGCTGTCTCAATTTAGATAGTGTAAGCCGGGTGGTGGTGGCGCATGCCTTTAATCCCAGCACTCGGGAGGCAGAGGCAGGGGGATCGGGATCTCTGTGAGTTCGAGACCAACCTGGTCTACAAGAGCTAATTCCAGGACAGGCTCCAAAGCCACAGAGAAACCCTGTCTTGAAAAACAAACAAAAAAAAAATAGATAGGGTAAGTTCTCCCTTGGGAATCAAGCATTACATATCAAGTTGAGGCAGGAACAAACTCCTTCCCACTGCATCAAGGCTGAACAAGGCATCCCACCAGAGGGAATACATTCCAAAGTGCCAGCCTTTATGCAGGAGGGAGGGGCTTATATCAGAGACACGTCCTGGTCCCACTGCTAGGGGCCCCACAAGAGACCAAGCTACACAGCTGCCACCCAGATGCAGAGGGCCTAAGTCAATTCCTGGCCAGCTCCCTAGCTGTCAGTCTAGAGTCTGTGAGCTCTCACAAGCTTAGGTCACCTATGTGGGTTTTCCATTCATAATCTTGAGCCCCTTGCTCGTGTAATCCCCCAAAACACTTATTTATCGTTAGGTTTCTGTTTCTTTGTTTGTCTTTTACAATAGCAGAAGCCTGGTGTTATATATCTGCATTTAGGGGGTCCTAAATTATTGACATCACAAATATGACTATAGGACATACTTTGTATGCTTGTGTTATAATCATTATTCAAAAAGCAAGAAGGCAATTTCTTCTACTCTTATTCCATGAGCCAGGTAGAAACTTGAGGGTAGGTACAATGAATCTTCCCTTGGCTAGAATCCAGGCATGAAGAGTAAATCATCTTTATCCACAAATGAACCACTTCACAATAAACCAGCCTATGGCATGGAGAGTTAGGTTAGTGTCTGGTTATATAATTTGCTCCATAAAGATTTGGAGTTTTAGCATATTTTGTGAAACACAACACAGTATTTAACATGTATGACAGTTGGCAATCTTATAAAGAATGGAATCTAACTCTAGGTAGAGACATGTCCTATATCTTCCCTCAAGGGTTTTTGCAAGAAAACAGGTCCTGGAATGGACTGAGACTACTCTAGGAAAGGTGGATTCACCTTAAGATGACACACTTTTCCTCCCCAGTTTTCTGAGTCCTAGTGAAGTCTTTGCAAGCTACCATAGGGTTTGCCTGGGGCTGTTACCTTTCAGAGTTATTACTGGGAAAATCATAATTATTCATTTTTTCTCTTTGTCTTTTTCTTTGATGCTGGACAAAACTTAAGTATGCTCCATAACTCTGAGCATTTGTGCTTTTCTTCTAATGCCTGCCTTCCTGTCAAATTTTGGCTGAGTGCCACTGTGTGAATGACCTCCATGCCAGTTTATCACATTTATTCTCCTCCTATAAATACAGCTTTGTGAGATTTACAGCTTGATGCTCTGGGATTTTTCTTTCAATCAGCAGTAAATTCTACTCAGATTCAGTTTGAGTCTGTTCTCTGTCCTTGAGAGTCCTTCCTAAAATAGTTTTATTAGTAAGACTAGGAACCATATGATGTGACCCCAATTTCTCCAGTATAATTTGATGTCTCTGCTAAGGCTGCCAAAAATTTCCAGTAACACTTCCTTCCTACCTTTTAATTATTAATTAACAGAGAACCAATACCCATTCCTGAATCCCTGAATGGCATCAGTTTCAAAATAAACATTCTGTTTTTATTCAGAACATGTCCCTTGTCATAGATATCAGAAAAGGTCACAGACATTTTAGTACTTGAAATAGACAGTAATTTTGCTGAGACCATACAATTACTCATTCTAAGTTAATCTATATTGTATAAAATAGTGTCTTTTCAGTCTGAGCAGTACCCTCTGAGACTCTATTTTAGAAACAAGTTTTACTCTGTTTTGAGGGAAAAGTATGACTGAAGCCCATACATAGTCCCAGAAATTCCACTTTCTCTCAGGCTCCATAATTTCAGCACAAGCTGATAAATGGTTCATTTCTGTGAGTAGAAAGAGAGTCAACTTATATCACTGTTGAGAAGACCTGGAATTGTGTGAATATATGAACATATTGAAAGAGTATCAAGGAATCTTGGCGCCAAAACATACCTGACACATCAGATAGAGGAAAGGATGCAACTATGAGTTGTAGACCCCATGAAATAATGACATTTAACAATGAAATATTATGGCTTTACCATAATCTAGCATAGGAAACTTGGTATGTGCATCAAGTATTGGAGATTGCACAAGTCAGCTGTGTTCCTGTGTATTAATGCAGCCTACTCACACCCTTAACATGTCTGAAGCCTGTTCAGTCTTATCACCTCGGATTTTGCAGCCTTACTCTGAAACTTGACACTAAATGTTTCTACCAGTTGCAGCTCTGGACAATAGTCTGGTTCATTACCTATTGAAACAGACTTTGTTTAGATCAAATGAGGAGCATATTGAACTGTGTTTCAGCCACATTAAATGTATTTATTCTGTAATACATACACACACGTACACACCCAAACAATATATCTATCTATTTGATTATGTATATATAGAGAGAGATAAAGGAGAAGGATATAGGCATAAGGGTGTAATAAAGTAATTTTCATTTACCTCAGACAAGACAATAAGTTAGCAAAAGAGTTCCAGGGATACACATGGCTAAAATTATTATTTTTAGTACTAGTATAACTAGTTTTATTGAGATCAAGGTATGCCATATTTTAAGTTACTCTATGCTATATAACAGTGGTTTCTCAAGGAAATCCATTGCTTTTGGAGTATAGGGAAGAGGCAGCTCCATGTGTTTCCCCTTCTTTTATAGACACTGCCCTAAAATACTGACTCAATGAGTTATAGGTATTTCAGTGGCAACCCAGTGCTGACTTAGACTTTTGTTTGACTTTTGAAAGATACTTGTTTGAGTTAACATACAAGAATTCCACACAATTCTTCTAAACATCCCTTCATAGAGAAAGAAATTTTCAGAAAACACAAAAAATCTTAAACTTTTGCATTGTAATACAGATAGTTTTATTCTTCTTGATCTGAACACAAATAGTTCCTGAGTCAACCAACATTCCTTATGCTGTTTGTTTTGTTAATGTGAAATAGTTAATTGTGCTTGTAATTATATTACCTCAATCACATTATAAAACTAAGGTTTTGGTGAATGTTGATAGCAATCATGACGGAAAAAAAACAGTAAGTTTTTTAGGCATAAACATTGGGAATGACTGTTGGTCTGTTTCTATTACAGAATGGAAACTTTGTCTTTAAAATTGCCATTCATGTAGCACATTGCCTGATGAGGGTACAATGCAACACACTCTCAGGCAAACTAAAACACCCTCAATTATATTTTTGTGCATTTGTTATAGTAATATCAACATGTAATAAAAGATCTTGGCCATCAGGTACAGGCAATGTATCTCTTTTCCAATTTTGTTTCACTACAATGTGCTAAATATAAACTAAGTGGTATTAGATGAGAGGTGAAAACATCTTAGCTACTAGTGGGATTGGTTACTAATACTTATTCCCATTAAGATTAGCAAAACTGTGAACTCTATTATTTCACTTTCTACATATATTTCTGCCTAAACTGGCTTTAGCTTCCTGCAATGAGCTTACTAAGTGTAACTGCCACAAATTAACCTGTAACATCCCATTCACATATTTGTAACCAATAAA
Source organism: Dicrostonyx torquatus (assembly GCA_028555095.1). Taxonomy (NCBI): domain Eukaryota; kingdom Metazoa; phylum Chordata; class Mammalia; order Rodentia; family Cricetidae; genus Dicrostonyx; species Dicrostonyx torquatus. The sequence goes on along the minus strand of JAQHUG010000392.1, from coordinate 256,448 downwards.
CACTGAACTACATTGTTAGAACTTGTTTGAAATGTAATCAGCCCTTATGAAGGCTGGATCAAATACCATGACTGAGCTATAGATATATCCTCACACTTAATTATCTGTGACTTTAAAACTTTCCAGTAGCTGAGGTGAAGAAACAAATCCCTCCTGGTAACATTCAACACAGGAATATATGCAATTAAACTTGTCAACAGTCACTCATTTATATGTTGTTATAAAACTGAATCCCAGATGTACTGCAAATAGTAAAAGTCATAGTCTTAATGTTAATAACTAACCCACTTTTAGCTATATTAGTCAGAAGATTAGAAAGTAAGGTCTCTTGGACATTGCTCCTGTTCCTCTGCAGATGCCATAACACTTCATTGACATTACTGTAGCTATGTGATTCAGGAGATGAGAAAGTAAAGTCTCTTGGGCATCACTCCTATTCCTCTGCAGGTAAGTTAACATTTCTTTGGCACTTTTGTTGTTTCTAAGGATGGGCGAATAATATTTTAGCAAGTCCAATATCTTTTAAGTTTACAGAAACAGGGCTTTCCAAAGAGGATCCAATGGTATATAATTCTTGCTGGTTTGGATTATAAGACTTGTTAGTGTTATAATAGACAAAAGGGATTCAGTACCTGTAAAATCCCACGCCTTGGTAAAGTCAGGTAGTGAAGGGGGCACAAAGCATGATTTTGTCACTACTCGTGTAAAGCACTTGCTCTACTATGGTGAGTGACTCAATCCTCAGTAACTCGACTGGATGAATTGAAATAAATTTCTTATTTTATGGCTGGTGTCATGGAATTCTTCTGCTATAATTGTAGTAGAGTTCAATGGTGTTTGGGCCTCTGAATTAAGAAACATGAGCATCATTAAATGATGGCTCTAGTGCTATATTAGCTGAAGAATTCCGTCAAGGAAATTGTCTGCTTTGAATGCATTTGCAAGTCCATGAAATTGAGAACAATAGATGCTACTATTGACTGTTAATTCTGCTTGGGATGTGAAAAAAGTAATGTCATTTTCCTCATGCATTTTAGTGATGATTCTAGGTGTATGACACTCCATATGTCATTGATTATAGTGTTGAATAAATATTCTGGGGATAAAAAAATGAAATTTCATGGGTTAGGAGAAAAAGGTGCAACAGCCATGAGACTTACTTTTGGACTAGTGGTCAGAGATAAGGGAAGTCCTTGAATTGAGCTTGTTTGAAGGAAAGTACAATGTGAGGGAATGGAACATAAATAGTAAGATGGAAGAATCTCAAATACCTATTCTCGTTCACTCGTCAGGGTTATTGTTTCAGAATTAACAACAGTCACAGGGTAGCCTGTGGAGGATCCAGGGACAATCTGGAGTGTAATTTGCGATCCTGTCATGGGGACTGAACAGATGCATATATTATTATCTTCTACACCTGTGAAATTGAACGGGACTTGTTGATACACTGTATCAGGATTGCTCTCTGACACTTCGGATCCTGATTTATTTTCCCAAAACATGAGGTTGACATCTTGACTTTCATATATTTGTTGAAGACATTTTACTAGGATTGGAAATGTAAAGTCCTTATGGTTTGTAATTTGCCTTTTGATGGTCCACCATTTACAACGCAGCCATTGTGGTGAACGAACACTTTTCCATCCTTTAGCTAAGTCATCCCAGTTAATTTCATTTTCATCAGATACATCAAGCTCCTTTAGCCTGTGGAGGAGAATGACTTCTTCTTTCCTTGTCCACTCCATTCCTCCAGTTTGTTTCCAGTTTAGGTAGTTGAGCCATTTAGCACGACACTGCTTTGCTGAGCGAGTGCCCACACGTTGAGCCACAGCTGCCCAAGACACACTGTGTGTTACTTTCTCACCCACCTCAGTGCATGTCAATTCATGAACCACATCTCCGAGAATCTGTTCTTCTTCTTCGGTCCATTTGCCTGTGTTCCAGTTATCCTTCATTAGTCGGCACCGGTCTTTGACAGAAGATGGACTTCTTCCCATGGCGGCACCTATTGTTAGCCAATCATTGCCATGCTGCTGCCAGAGCTCCTTGAGCTTCTCAATTTCTTCAGGGGTGTATTTCCCCACATGGTTTCTGTCATCATACATTCTGATCACTCTTCTATAAACTGAAAACAAAGGCCTATTCAGACCCAATGATATAGCCCTGTAGAAATCTTTTCTTTTACCTTTTGGCATCTTAAAAATGATTTCTGAGGCATTCTCTACTCCATGTTCCTTCATGTAGCATTCAATGTTGTTCATCAAAATATCTGTTTCCTCCTTGGACCACATCCCCTGTTTCCATTTATATCCTAGTTTAGTTAGATTATCTTTATCTTTTTTACCTGTGAACCATGTTTGGCTAATGACTGACTCTTCCTCATTAGCCATGGGAAAACTTTCATCTGGTTTATCATCCTGTGAAATCTGGAACTGCATCATAGTTCCCTCTGTAATCTCTTCATCTGTTATCTCTGTTGCTGTGGTTGTCACAAACTCAAAGCTCTGCTCCATTTCTGGTAGTTGGAATGCAGTAGCTGGCATAACAGGAGCAAAATCAACCTCTGAGGACAAACAAGGCCTCTTATTCAGAGGTTCAGTAGGGTCTTCCATTCCATCAGCTTCATTCTGAAGGCAAAGAATGATGTTCCTCTCTGTGTCTTCAGTAAGTAAAAAAGAACTCATAATTTCTGACTCTGAACCCTTTTCAAATATATTCATCTTCAAATCTAGTCACAGAATAGATCAGTTACAGCACTTCCCATAAACTCATGTCACATTTGCTTAATATGGATAATATAAAAGTGATGCTATCTGCAATACTTGACTCTTTGACACTGGTGAGCACAGGTTTAGCTAGAGCTGTTGAATATGATGAAGCACAGGAATTACCTGCCCTTAATGATGCTTGATATGTTGACCTTATCTCTTCTCCTAGTCTAGTTGGCAATGTCTGTTAGATGATATATCTGAGAGCACAAGACGATTTTAAGAGGCTCCAAAATAATTAAGCTTGGAAACTTCAGAGAAATGCTGATGTATCTCAATACACATTACAATGCTGAAAGATTTAAAAAATGTTGTTTATTAATTGAATCTTAGAAAATTTTTGTTACCATTGAAGCTCTTTTATCAAAGAATTACCAAAACTGAAATGGACACCAGAAATGATGTCATTGTTTGCATGGGATTATAGAATAATAAAGAATTTTGATACTAAGGTTTTTATACGTAATTTTACTTCCATAAATTGTAAAAAGCTTGCCAGTGACTTCCTCAAATAAGATAAGTCTGACTTTCAGAACCCAGGGATCTTCATAGGATAAAAGTTACAATTTTATATCCTATCGAAACAAATATGCACACTTAAAGGAATTCCATGTTTGAAGTTACTTAGATTATGTAATGAAGGGCCTATTTGGTATCAAGTTTATCAAAACACTCAAAAGTTTATTTTCATTTAACCTATGGACTTGTAAGGATACACTAGCATTTTATTTTTTAGTGATGTGCTTGGCACGAAGGAAGGATATGCACACACCAAAACCTTCAGAAAGTATGAACAATAATTTAAAGCCTTGTTGTATGATAAATAACATCACTATGAAAATTTAAATGTATGTTGGTTGTATTTGATGTGGATTTAATATAATAAAAACTTCCTTATAAACAAGAAAGTGGGCTGCATACTGAGTCTTAAGTTTCTTTATCATCATATTGTTAATCAAATTCTTCTGTGTATGTGTGTGTCTCTGAGTATAGATGTCTTTTCTAAAAATAGTCAAATAAATTATCATAAAATTTTAAATTTTTCCTGATGAAATATTTGCATGCGTTCAAAACTAAATGGGATGGGTCCAATAGCTTTTCTCGTTTTTCTAGTATTCATATCTGAACTTGTAAAGGTTTTACATAGTGTTATTTTTTATAACATGTTGGAAGACTATTTTTGTACCATTGCTTATGCATTCTATCTGCATTATCAGTCTTCATGATATATTTTATATAACCAATTTGTCCAATTGCAATGTATAACACATTTTACATTTATATTTTTAATTTCCATTTATCTTTTGAGTGAAAAAAATAGTCTACAATTTTATATTACATGAATCAATGTGAGAATTTGTGTACTATACTTATTCAAATTATTGCACCAATATTTTCAGATCTGTGGCACAAGAATATTCAGATCAATTTTCATGAACTTTGCAACTTGACAGTGACACACAATCAAATTTGGAACATCCTTATAATGAGCTTAGAAGTTGATAATGTGTAAAGAATGTAATCTACTCAAAGATTTTATAGTAATACATAATACAGAATTGTAATATGTGTAACAAATAAATATCCATATTTATTCCATTTATATTACTTAAGTAGTAGTATAAATATCGGCAATAATAAATTTGGACTAATCGTTAATTATGCATGTTGTGGTATGGTGACAGAAGTGATTACTCTATTAATTCCTTGAGAAGTTGGATTAGTGAACAGATAATTAAAGTGTAACAGGTTATACATGAATCTGTAATAGGTGTAAAAGTTAAGTGTGAAGAAGGAGACAGATGACCTGTTCTGAGTAAGTTGAAAGACTGCTTGAGATAGCTGTCATTTTTTAACAAAAAGTATACTTACGAAACATAATTCCAAAAGAATCTGACCTCACATGCAAAATAATTAACCAAGGCAGTCATTCGTTTGAAATACTAGGATTGGCTTAGCGTCACATAATTCATACATAATTGTTAAATATGAATTCAAATATGAGAGTAAACATAGTATAATAATTACAAGGATGCAATGGGAGTAAGTATATGCATGGTAAACTCATAGGATAAAAACTTAAGAAATAGTAAAAATTACTGTGCTGTATGAGAAAAACTGGTGAAAACTAGAACACAAAATGAATAAACCATAAAAGAAAAATATCTGGCATTTAGTGATTACATAAAGTAACTTTAATGAATCTATTGAAGTATTAAAAAGGAAAGACACTAGTATGTTGTGAAATGATTTTGTTAATAGACACTATACAATTTAATTTTCATTGCCAACTTGACAAAAATCAAGAATTACCTGGGAAGAAGGAGCCTAAGATATTGCTCAGATAAGATTCTCCACCATAGTTGAGTTGGCTTCCTCCTAGAAATGCAAATTATAGTTCAAAATATGTGAATTAATACCCACTACATAAGTAAAGGATACAAACCACATGGTCATCATCTCTTTAGAAGACAGAACCACTTTTGACAAAATCCAAGTCCTTTCATTATAAAATTCCTAGAGAGACTAAAGACAAATGAACTTATCACCACACAATAAACACAATTTACAGCACACCCACAGATGACACCATTATAAACAGAAAGAAACTCAAAGCATTTCCAATAAAATCAGGAATAGTAAAAGGTCTACTTTCTCCATTCTTGTTCAACATGGTGATTGAGGTCTTAAGTAGAGCAATAAGACAAGAAAAATGTGGATACAAATAGGAAAGGAAGATGTCCAAGTGTCTTTATTTGCAGATGATATGATGTACATAAAAAACCTAAATATTCCACCAGATAAATACATTCAGTAACAAAATAGCAGGATACTAATGAACACAAAATAAGTAGCCTTCATGCATACATCTTAAAAATACACTTGGACACGTGATTTTCAAATTTAGGTAAAATAAGACAGTTTTAGTTCAGTTCTGTTTATATCCTTCCAACTGGACTCAGGCAACCAGAAAACCACCCACTGCCCTGTCTCCCTCAACTCTGCAAATGGAGGTGTTAGCCTAGCTTCCTTTTTGAGATATTTTCATTTTGTGATACTCTTTGTAATAAAAGAACAAAATTCTATACTCTCAAAAAATACACTTAGAAAGATATCATGCTAACAATACCATTTACAGTCACCTCACCTCAAAATTTTTTGAACTAAATCTAAACAAATAACTGAAAGAATTCTATAGTGGCCATTTTGATGGCAGCTGATCCCTAGTGATTCCCCCTGTTTCAGATCCATCCTGACCGGAGCATGGCAGATCCTGGGTAAACGCCCCGATCAAGATCCATTCAGCCCCAGAAAATGGACACTACCAGTTGATCCATCTGGAGGGGAAGAAATGGGCAGGCACCAATCCTAGAGTTCCTCCAACAACCTTAAAAGCAACATGACAACACCAGAATCCAGAGATTATGCAACAGGAAGACCTGAGCAACCTAATCCAGAAGAAATAGAAGAAATCAACTTTAAACGTAAATTTATGAAAGAGATAGCCTTTTCATGGTGGCTGGTCCTTGGTGAGTGCCACAGCTTCAGATCCACCTGCTCAACTGGACTGGTAAGAACAACCTCTAGCCCCCAGGCGCTCTGCTCCATTGGGAGGTCCCCTCTCCCCCTTCCCCAGATTTTCTGTGTCCCAC
>JAQHUG010000392.1:198080-208600 GCA_028555095.1 Dicrostonyx torquatus | reverse complement strand
CTGCTTCCTTAAGATGGTGCAGGTTACCCTGTCCTATGGGGAGCCCAAGGCCCTCCCCCCTCCATCTCAGTCTAAGAAGATGTGCGTTCATATAGGATAGGTTCCCAAATAGGCACTGGGACCAAGGCATTCTCTTTATTAACCAATGAAAGCAACACAAAATACAGAAGATCCCTCCTACACCATTAGTTCTGAGCGAGTGTGAGATTCCTTTTTTCTTAAGCATCCAATCATCTCCGCTCTCAGAATAGTATGCATCAAAACTAACCATAATCATTACAAAACAAAATACAAATTTACCAGTCTCAGTCTCTTAAATATTTCAACAGTCCTAATTCTATCTAAAAAACAGTCTCTTTACTGTAGGCTGAAATAATTTTTTTTTAAAAAAAGGTACAATTTATTTCCAAAGTGAAAAAACACTTACCATAAAAATCAAAGCAAAACCAACATTCAGTGATATAAAAGTTCAGTGCTTGATGTCTAGAGATCAACATAAAATTCTATGGACTCAAAAAAGTCCAGGCATGTGCCACTTCAAACCTGACAATGTCCTTCTTGGACATCCCAGCTTCTGTCATTTCTAAAATGGTAGTCTTCCACAGACTTCACCTTTTACAATGCCTTCCTGGCCTCTCTTCAGGGATTCTAGCCCTGCCAAATGCATGGTGCCAAAAATCATATTCTACATGACCCATTCAATTCTGAGGTCTCCACTGCAACTGACTCTGTATTTTATTTTCTCACAGTGTAAAGCCTCAGCTGTTCTCCCTGACCATTTAACCCTGCAGCTTTCATGCCACCCAAACAAGTAATAACACATGGGAGATTATTAAATTAAAAAGTTCATTTATAAGCTTACATGCAGCTTTGGACCACTCTGCACCTCTACTTCTGTATGCTGTCCCTAAGGAATTACTCCTGAAATGTTTTACCACATTGATGATGTTCTGTTAATCACAGCTGATTTCTCAGCACCAGCTAACCAGTGTCCATGTACTAGTAACTTAAACATTTCAGTTTAGTGGTTCTGAGCTCTCCATTAATTATAAGTCAGCTCAAGCTGAGCAGAACCACAGATTTTCTTTTTAACTCACTGTCACATGAATGGCTCCCAGAGAGTCTTTGCTTCCCTCTAAAGCTTCATGAGCCAGGCCTCAATTATGTATACTGCTCTCAGCATTATCTTTCAAGTTCCCCAAAAAAGTCCATGAAGCTCTGAATACTCAAAAGATTTTTCAGTCCAAAGTTCAAAAATAATTCCACAATCCTCCCCAAAATATGACCACATATGTCACAATTCCTCATGAACCTAATACCAAATTGTATTCTAGTGCTCCATGTGTTTAAATAACAGCTGTGATTGATAATATTTGTTTCCTGCACAGTTGGCTACTGTTTCCATTCTTCTTCTTATATGAATGATCTTGATCATTGTGTTTTAACTTTAATAATTAATGTAAGTAGTGTATGCTTTGTCAATTCTGGCTACTAATATAGCTACCATTGCCCTTTTATCCTTAAAATAGCTGAACTGGTGGACTTTAGTGAATATACTCAAGGGTTTGTGCTTAGCTAACACTGCTTCTTTCCTATCTTTATCTGTTTCACATAAGAAGACCATGGACTGACATTCGGAAAAATGATAATACAATGCCCTGAGAAAATATACACCTTGCTAAGATCTTTGACCATTCAAAGTCTCAGATTTGGCTGGTAATAATAAGACTTCATAGCCTGACATGCCCTGTAACTGATAGTAACTTTATGGAAATTAACAAATTTGAAGTTCACTGAGGATAAAACTATAACTCATAATTTGTTTTAGACCATACCTCTTATGTATTTGGTAACACATTAATTTTAAGGAGGAAGGACCACAAATCCCTGAGTATTTAAAATGCCTGAATTGAACTATACTAATGGATATTGTGACTTATCCTTCTAAGACTATGAGAAGTACAGCAAAATTTACTCTTCACTCTTTACTTCCCTTTTCAATTCCTGCAAGTGAAATATTAAGTAACATACTTGTGAAATGGACCTGTGTATCTTCGATTTGTAATCTACTTGGCATTTATATACATGGAAAATGTTATTTTAGTCATTAGTGTAACTGTTATCTCAGAAATATAATACCGACCACAAAGTATATGTCTTGTTTTTTTCAGTTATTTTACTGAAATTTCAGATAACCCATGAGTTGATGGCTTTAATAGAAGCATAGAACTCTTTATATTTTTCCATATTAGAAAAAATGCAATGTTCTATGGAAGGAAAATATTCTTGAAGACTACTAATATGGAATTATTGTGACTATCATAATTGTCCATTTTGGGAAATGAATAATAGGACAAGATCATGGGCAAGTTAAAATGTGTCAAAGATATTTTTCAAAACTGTGTTACAATATTCATTTGGTTTTCTGAGTGATGCACAGAGAAACTTTGATACTTTCCTTAAAGAAGATGAAGTGGGGAATAGCTTTGAATATATTGGCACAGGAGGTAACTTCCTGAATAGAACACCAATAACCCAACCAGTACAATCAACAATTAATACATGGGACCTCATGAAACTGAAAATCTTTTGTAAGACAAAGGGTACCATCATCATAATACGATGACAGCTTACAGAATGAGAAAAATGTTCCACCAACTCCACATCTGACAGAAGGCTAATATCCAAACTATATCAAGAACTCAAGAAACTAGACAAATCAAATAATTAAATTAGAAAATGGAGTGCAAATCTAAACAGAATTTTCAGTAGGGTAATGACCAAAAGTCACTTAAAGAAATTTTCAATGTTCAGCGTCCTTAGCCATAAGGGAATGCACGTCAAAATGATTTTGTGATTCCATCTTACACCTATCAGAATGGCTAAGTTAAAAAAACAAAAGTGACAGCTCCTGCTAGAGGTTTGCAGATCAAGAGGAACTTGTTCCCTTTGCTAGTCATAGTAAAAACTTATGTACCTACTTTGGAAATCGATATGGTGTTTTCTCAGAAAATTGGGTGTCAATATTCCTCAAGATCCAGCTATAGCACTCCTTGGCATATACCTGAAGAATGCTGCATCCTACCACATGAATACTTGTTCAGTGTAATATCAAGGAACTGGAAATAGGCCAGATGTCCCTCAATCAAAGAATTGGTAGAGAAAATGTGGTGTATCAACACAATGGAGTATTACACAGCTGTTAAAAAGACATAAAATTGAAGGCAAATAAATGGAACTAGATAAAAATCGTGCTGAATAAGAAAACCCAGAAACAGAAAGACAAACCTGGTATATATTCTCTTGTAAGTGGACATCATCAGTAAAGTATAGGATAATCATGCTATAATCAGCAAACCCAGAAATGCTAAATAGCATAATCATGTCTCAACAATATTTCCCTGGGAAGGGAAAATATAATAGATTTTGTGGGTTGACTGGGGGAGCATAGGTGGACTAAGATGTGGGGAAGAGAGTACTGGGATAGATGACTGGAACTGGGGGGCATTTCAGGGTCGAGGTAGAAATGTAGTGTAATAGAAGCTCCCAAGAATCTGTAAAGGTGAACCTGTTCAAGAATCCTAGTAATGGGGCATACAGAACCTGTACCAGCCATCTTCTGAAACCAAGCATTAATTCCAGTATTGGGATTGGGAAACCAACCCAGTACAAAACCTTCAGCCTACAATCCTGCGTATAAAAATTTGGAGTGAAGAAGGCACAGGAATTATGTAAATGGCCAACCAATGACTAGTCCAGCTTTTGAGAACCATGCCATGATAGGGAGGATACCCCTGACTCACTGCCTGTTGGGCTGGGAACCAGACACTGGATAGTCCAGATACCTAAGACAGAATCAAACATGGTCAACAAAACAAATAAATGGCAATTCAATGGAATCATTCCAAATGACATTCTTCTATACTTGTAGACAGTAGTCTAGCATAATCCTCATCAGAGAGGCTTCATCCAGCAAATTATGGAAACAGATGCAGAGACCTCCAGCCAAACATTAGGCAGAGCTTGAGGAATCCTACAGAAGATTTGGAAATTTTGGGAGCAAGAGTGGTCAAGACACCAAAATAAATAAGTAAATAAATAAATAAACCAAAGAATCAACTAACATGGACTCATAGGGGCTCACAGAGACTGAATCAACAATCAGAGAGCCAATATTGGTCTGACCTAGGTCCTCTACATTTGTTATATTTGTGTATCTTGGTGCTCTTGTGGTACTCCTAACAGAATGAGTTGGGACTGACTTCTACTCCTTTTGCCTGTTTTGGGGCCTCTTTTCCTTTTCTTCCTGCTTGGTTGCCTCATTCAGCCTTAATATGGGAATCTGTGCCTAGACTTATTGTGATTTATTATGCTATATTTGGTTGATATCCAAGGAGGACTGACATTTTCCGAAAGGAAAGAAGGAGAAATGGATCTCAGGGAGAGATGAGGTATGGTGAGGTGTTTCTGGAAGAAGATGAGGGAGAGGAAACTGTGGTCGAGATGTAGTATGTGAGAGAAGAATAAATTAAAACTAAGACCATTTTCAAGAAAGTTTTTTGAGGATAATAGTGGGCTTATTTTCCACATTAATCATAATAAATGACACTGCTTTGGAGCCTTGTTTCATATATGCCCCAATCCCTACTACTCAATGTGATGTAACATAGAGCATCAATTTCAATATCACATTTCAGTCTGCATACATATCTAAAGAACATATAATATCACATATTCCTGAGAATTTATGAAAGGATCTCTACGTATTCTCTCATGAAAAAGAGTCTTTTGTGGTAAAAAGCCTTGTTTGTTTCCCAGCTGCCCATACTCCCAAAATAATCACACAGAAAGTATATTATTTAAATCACTTCTTGGCCAATCACTTAAGCATATTCCTATCTAGTTCTTTTATCTTTGGATATCTCATTTCTATTATTTTATATTTTACCATGAGGTTCGTGGTCTATCAGCAAAGATCTGGCTGGTGACTTGTTTCTTTCTCCTCTGGTGGCTTCATGGCATCTCCGTGACTCTGCCTCCTTTCTCCTAGCATTCAGTTTAGTTTTTCCGTCTAATTCTATTCTGCCCTGCACAGGTCAAAGACAGTTTCTTATTTAATAACCAATAAAAGCAACAAATATAAAGAAGGATTTCCCATACCATTTTCAATTTCCTCTTTAAATAGAAAGGAAGGCTTTCAATTTAACATAGTAAAATTACATATAACAAAACAAGTATCAAGCAAGAATTACAGTTGCAATATTTATATCTACATTATTTTTTATTATAACTAAGGAAAACTCTAAGTGTAACTATCTTCTTCAACTCCATCAAAGACTCCAGAAGGATATAATATTACCTAAGTAAGCAGGAAGTGTATTGTAAGCAACTTCCAAAAACACAAAATTGACAGAGACATGTTGCTGCCTGAACAGCCACCCAAAGTTCTTCAGTATTGTTGAAGCAATCTACCTTTTTTTTTATATTTTACCATGAAGCACACTTTTCCATGAAGCAGGAAATTTCAAAGACAGTTCCACCTATATCGACAGTTTGTCAGTCGCTTTCTTCTGTGTCTTGCAGAATGCCTGAAAGACTCCATCATGATGCAGGAACCCTAAAGGACCTTCTCACCTTTAGGTAAGTTCATCAGTCATTTCTCTGTAGTCCCGCATATCCAATTCACACAGTACACCATAAACAGTCCAGGCAAGAATAGTTTCTTGCCCAAATAGCTGACAAACTCTATGAGGATTCTTTTCAATATCCATCATCCTATTGAAATAGATTGGTGCTGCCAGGATCAGATGTGTCTCATTGTTATGAAAAATCCTAAGTTCTTAAATCATTTTAAATGTCATATTCAGTAGGTCTTTGAAAGGTTTGAAGATTATCTAACTAAATAATATGTCTATATATCTAGAAAACCTAACATGATTAAAAATTGATTATTATAGATGACTATTAACCTATATTTCCTAAGTATGCATTAAATTTTTAAATGAGCTACACAAATGTCATACCTTAATTCAAGAGCAGAAATAAACAAATAACAAAATTGACCTAAAATTTGTATACAAAAACTAAAATACACATGAATGCAAATCATTCATATTTATAGGATATCTCCCTTTAAAGGTAAACAAACATTTTTAAACAATATTTGGGAATTTGGGCGTAGTACTTTCCAAACTGCTTCCTGCTTTTTTGGGGTGAAGGAATTTTGGGGGTATTTGTGGCAACTTTTCAGGAGATCTTGGTTTATCAAACCACATTAGTCTGGAACAAATCCACAGGTTCTCATCTTCTGTGGAAAAGAATCTCTTTTCCAAAGCAGCATATCCTTAGAGGCAAATTTTGAAGTCCAGATACTTCTAAAACATATATGTTGGTTTATCTTAGCACCCTGTACTTAGCTCATTCTCAGTCAAAATTAAAAAAAAACCACAATAATATACATAATCCAGACTTTCTGTATATAATCCCTTTGCTTGACTTATTTTTCTTACTCTATTACTTTTTTGCAAGTTTAATATTTATTTTATTATCTTTACTCCTTTAATCTATGATTTTCTGTACTTTTTTATTATACTCACTGTCTCTTACTCTTTTCCTTCTCTCTCCCATGTCTATATACATTTTTTAAACACAATGTGTCTCATTTGGAGGTCTTTTATTTCTGAACCTGTCCTATTGTGTATCCTTAATCCATGAATGTTTCTTAAAATATTAAGCAGCATTACTAGAACTAAGAATAATTTGCTTTTCAGCTCTACCCAGTCTAACATGTTGAAGTTCCCTTCAATGCCTCTAAGAAACATTCTCTCTGCCTCAGTTCCAGGGATGGGTAGCAGTAGATCTGTGTTGCCATTAAGCAAGTTGTAGCACAATGCTCCTAAACCCCATTTAAATGCTCCATAGCTGGACTTTCTGAAAAATTCATAGTTCATGCTAGCTGCACGGCCCAGGAAGTGGTCATTTTAAAACCACACAGTTTTTTTTTTGTCTGCTACCACTGAATCAGGAAGACCTCTTTTAAAGGAGTCATGCCTCTGCTTGCTTCTAGCAAACAGAGAAAGAAGCTGTATTATAATCTGGTTTGTGTGTGTGTGTGTGTGTCTAGAATTCCTTTTCAAGCTCTCTCAGCTTTTTTTTATGTGACACACATAAAAACACACATTGGCATGGCAATCTGTTGGCAGAGAATTACAACTGTCTGGTCTCCTTGGAGGTCCCTTCATTCTTAATACTGGAACTTGGAAAACCAGGAATAACTTGCTAGTTCCTAAGTAAAGATATTGAAGTATCTGTTGACATTCAGGGAAGATGTAAGCTGTAGACAGCTTCCTGGAGAGGCTGGAATGTCTGGATTCTGCTCAGAGGGATTTGTAAGAGAGGCATGATTAGTACTCACAGCAATCTGTAGAAGTTTATTTTCATATTACAGCCAAAGACTTGTGTGGGAAGTACTTCTGTACGTGTTGCTTTTATTGGTTAATGAATAAAGAAACTGTCTTGGGCCTGTGCATGGCAGAATAGAGGTAGGTGGAGAAAACTAAATTGAATGAAGGGTAACAGAAGGCAGAGTCACGGAGATACCATGGAGATGCCAGAGGAGAAAGACACAAGCTGCCAGCTGGAACTTTGCCAGTAGCCCATGAGTTTCATAGTAAAGTATAAAATAAAAGAAAGGTGTTAACCAAAGATGAAAGAGCTATATAGCAATATGCTTAAGTGATTCGCCAAGCAGTGATTTAAATAATATAGTATCTGTTTGATTATTTTGGGAGTCTGGGTGCCTGAGAAAATGAACAAGCAGTCTCCGCCAACAGATTGCCATGAAACTAATGCTAACTGAATTTCTTGATATCAAATTACTTCATAGAATTAACATTTCAAAGTGTTACTCTCATACTCTTCTTACTACAGATGTGTTACATATTTGTGAAAATGTAAAAATTTAATGCATATATTTCTCCGTGACTAACTGCTATATATAACTAACAGTGGAGGTTCTTGTTAAATGGAGTAAAAGTATTTTGGGAAAGGACATGACAACCAATTCCCCATTAGGAATGAATTTTATGAGTAAAGGACCTTGATAACAATTAATCCTTAAGGTATAGGGACTATTAAAAAGAGAATGGTGCATGAGTACTTAACAATAGCATCACAAGACTTTAAAAGAAGTCAGACACTTCCCTTTAAACCCTTAAGGAAGTGACAGTAAAAAGAATAGCTTAAAATAAGATAGCTATAGCCAGGCATACTTACACATGTTTATTTCCAATATTTAGGAGGCAAAGGGATGTGGATCTCTGTTATTTTGAGGTCAGCTTGGTCTATGTAGTGAGTTCCAGGACAGCCAAGGCTACACAGAGAAACCCTCTCTCAAAAAAAAAAAGAAAGAAAAAAGAAAAAAAAGAAAAGAAGAACAGTAAAATAGCTATAATGAGAGGTGATAGCAGGCAGAGACCTAGAGGATTCTTCAGAGAAATCACTTTAACAATAGATAATGCATAGATTTTATAAGTTTGGGGGTGCTGTTGGAAGTTTTATGCAATATAATTTAGTCTGAGATAACATACATGAAAAAACCACAGAGAAGCGAGATTCTGGTATGTAGGACCATAAATTTTTAGTTATAAATCATACTACACAACACAACAGCTTCCTTACTATTTTTCCCATGGTGAGAGTTTCAGAGTCATGGTCTAATTTCTTCATATTATGCAATCTGGCTTCTCTAGTGACTAGTTCTTAAAGGGTTGTGCCCTGCTCTAACTGTCCTCAAATATTTTTTGGCATACTAATTTTCACACTGACAAAATAGAGTATATAACCTAAAATTTCTCTAATTTTATTGTTTACATTATATTTGCAGAAGAAACATTATTTAATATCATATTTGTTGAAGAAAAATTATTTAAGTAATGAGCTACCAAATGAGTGATTTGACCTTCAATATTTTCATTATTGGTAATATGCTCGTTGGTAGACCGTAAGTATAATATTTCTTCATAATAAGATGAATACACTTGAAAATACATCTACTTAACCACTTCTCTGAGTGAACCAAGGATCATTGAGTTCTAGAAAGGTAATAGCCATTAGGCATCAGTATATGTTTCCATTCCAAGCTCAGTGGTACAAGTAGCATAATGACACTGAAGACATTTACCGAAACTTATTTCTGTCTGTCCAACTTTTAAATTCCAGAAAACCCCTGTAAATAATGACTGTATGCATAAGTGATGTCCATGATTTTGCACCTCATTGGGAAATGATTCTACCTGACCCTTATGGTCATAGAACTAATCTATAAAGATATAGAGGCTAGCTGCTTAGTACACCGCAGCTTACTTCCAAGCATCAGTCCTCATCAGAGGTGGGGTACTCGGTTCCCAAAAGGAACTCAGCCTGTTCCCAGGCTGGGGCCTTGAGGGAAAAGGGGGCCTGTACAAAGCCACATGGCTTTGTGAAGCACAGAAGCCCATCCTTTTGACTGTGGCAGGCCCTTGGAGAGGGCTCCTGATTCAGCCATCCGACCTGGAGGGTAAGTGGGTCCCAGCCCAGCCATCTAGGTGTCTGGCCCCAGAGGGGACAAAGGACACCTGCCCATCCCCAAAACCTTCGGGCCATTAAGGCAGCTTCCCCCACCTATTGGCTTTTCTGCTTAGTACACCGCAGCTCACTTCCAAGCATCTGTCCTCATCAGAGGCGGAATACTCAGTTCCCAAAAGAGACTCAGCCTGCTCAAGGGCTGGAGCCTTGAGGGAAAAGTGTGCCTGTACAAAGCCACAGGGCTTTGTGGAGCAGAGAAGACCACCCTTTTGACTGTGGCAGGCCCTTGGAGAGGGCTGCTGATCCAGCCATCCGACCTGGAGGGTAAGTGAGTCCCAGCCCAGCTGCCTAGGTGTTTGGCCCCAGAGGGGACTAAGGACACCCTTCCATTCCTCAAACCTTTGGGCCATTAAGGGAGCTTCCCCTACCTATTGGCTTATCTCCTTAGGACACCCAAGCTTACATCCAAGCATCCTTCCCTCATTGGTGGTGAGGTCCTAGGTTCCCAAAAGGAATTCAGCCTGTTTCCAGGCTGAGGCCCTGAGGGAAAAGTGGGCGTATACAAAGCCACAGGGCTTTGTGTACTGCATGGAGGAGAGAAGCTCACCCTTTTGTCTACATCAGGCCCTTTTAGAGGGCTTTTGACCCAGACCCATCTGGATCTGAGGAGCTCAGAAGGTTCTTGGGCCAGCGAAGGCCACTGATCCACGTCCATCCAGACTGAACAAGTGGCCCTTTTCTAGTACCAGTTGATCCAATAGGAGGGGAAAAGATGGACAGAGCCAAGCCAGGATTTCCTCCAACAACCTGAAAAGCAACATGACAATGCCAGAATCCAGTGATTATGCAACAAGAAGACCTAATCCAGAAGAAGTAGAAGAAATGAACTTTAAACGTAACTTTACAAAAGTGATAGAGACCATTAAAGAAAAGATGAAAAACTCCTTTAAAGAAAG
>JAQHUG010000392.1:177613-192511 GCA_028555095.1 Dicrostonyx torquatus | reverse complement strand
GGGGGAGCGGGAGGGCCTGGGACAAGAGGAGTAAATGTAAAATTTTCTTTTAAATTTAATAAAAAATAAAAAAAAATTTAAAAAAATCTAAAAAAAAAGATATAGAGGCTAAGAGATGATCTATAGTCCCTACCCAGAGTTCCAAAGGTGAAATGCTTCTCAAGACCAAAAGTATGGTTTAAAACATTTATGGTAACATCACAGACAGTCTGAGGATCATACTCTTCATTTTATATGCTCTTAATTCTTCTGTTGTGCTGCAAAAGTCTCCAGCTAATATACATTTACAATCAGTGATTCTTTGGCTCTAGCCAGGTGCAGGGCTAGAGTTTTTCAGAGTAATAGAATCAGATAAAAGTTTTACACAAACTGGTAACTGTCAGTCTTTCTTTGTAGATCACAGTGGGAGTGTTTTGAGCCTCAAAAAAAAACTTCTTAAAGGAAAAGAAAGGGGTTGATTAAGATAGGGAGAGAGAGAGATTAAGTCATTAGGGAAGTTTAAGAGGGTTAAGTTTAAGTTTAAGTGTGTTTCGCTAAATTGTTAAACATGACAAGGTAAGAATCATCTTTTTCTTAACCTCCTGCCTTTTTCCAGCAGATGGAGAGAGTGTTCTGTTATCTACGCAATGTATGTAAACAAACAGGGGAAGCATGTGGCTTTTGATTCCTGTTGTGTTAGCACTTTAGCCTCCTGTTAACTGGCTGAAAGGAACCTTTTGACTATGAGGGTTACAGCCTTTGCTATCTCTTTCGATAAATACAAGCAGTAAATTTCTTGCTTCAATAGACAAGGGTAAAGGATAGTACAAAGAGTTAAAAATTTAAGGTTGATGAGGGTTAACTTAGAACCTATCTGCTGGTAGAGTGAATCCAGGAAATCTTTGTTCCCTATCTCTGAGAGCTATTGTTCAGCAACTTCAGTCATGTTGTAATTCTTGTCCTTAGGCCTCTGTGAATGCCTCCATTGAGGTATCTTTGCCTGGAAACTAATATTGATCAACTGTCTTCCATGGAAAATAATCGCAGGGGGGACACAATCTATGTTTATACAAAGACCTGGTTGAGATAGTAAGTGTATTGACTGTGATTACTTTCTTGCCAGAGCCACACATTTCTGGGAAAATTCATCCAATATCATTGCATAGGAGAAATTGTGCCAAATAATTAATTAATACCCTGTAGTGATGTGGGGAAAAATCACCAGGTTGTAATGTAAGGGAGAGAGCTTATGGGTTCACACAAGAAATTTGCATGAGGACAGCTAATACATTTAATAGACAGTATACTTTATTGTCCTGATTAATAAGGTATCCCCATCAGATATTTTTATCTGGTAGCAATATTTCTTATTGCCTCACTAAATAAGGTCTATCACTATGAGATATGTATCTCTGATAGGATAACATCTGAAGTACTCACTGAGCTCTCACTGTATAATTTTGTGGTCCATAGAATAAGGGTAGAATAAGAAGAATAAAAATTTCATGGAAATTCTATTTTTGTCACATATCAAGTATTGGCTAATGAATAGTTATTAAAGTTCTTTACCATAAGACAACATTGGTAAGGCTTTGGTGTTCATTTTATAGTCCAGACACTGCTTGATAAAGTACCTTAATCTGTTACATATCACTCACTATTTCTCAGCTTGTAGTTTTAAAAGTTCCTTGAGCTTGTTTAGTTGTTATGAGCAAGAAGAGAAATAAGATATTTTTCTAAATCTCTGTTCTATGACTATATTACATATAAAAGCATATTAGTCTATAATTATTTTTGAGTCTTCCATTTTTTTCAGACATTATGTTCTATAAATGTTGGAACCTTGGTAAGGCAGAATGCAGTTCTAAAGATTTGCCTCTGAATACCCAATACAGATAGTTTTGCTGTGTAGAATAAGCCCCTTCATGCTTAAGACATTGCTACTTTTCCTTGATAGAGACAATTTCTTTTATTTTGAGATACAGAGAGCTTGACATAAAAAGACTACAGTTAGAAAGAATGTCTCTGAAACTGCTATGTATCATCTTTCCACTGATAATTGAGATATGTGGAAGTCAGAGTTGGAGTATTCTTTTTTCCATTGAAAAAAATCCTGATTTGATTGTAGTCAGATCTCCAAAGTCACAGTAAATAAGCTTTATGTATTTTCCTATGATGGCAGTATGCTCAGAAAATAGGTAATGTTGTTTGTGTGACCTAAACAAATTTCCAGTTCTGGGAAGGATAGAAGAGGCTTGCTTACATTACCTTTCACAGATTGGGGAGTATTTATTGTTGGAAATAATACTGATCATTGGAGGAGAAGGACTATGCTTTTAGCAATGAAAATATTTCATACTGTTTTGGATAGAATATTGGAACATACTCAGGGTGTTGGATTGTTTTCTGGGAAATAAAAACAGTTTTATTTTTGTGCGCTGTATTGGCTTTTCTTCCTTGTTTCTTTTTTGTGTCCATGTAGATATTCTGAAGTGTGATGGAAGATAGAATAAGCTTCTGTGGCCAAGCAATTTTGTGCCTTATGAAAGGGATAAAGCTTTGTAGTTGTTAGTGTAATTGAAATATAAGAGGTCTTGTCGCTTATTAATGGCTGCTCTTCATGTCTTCTCTCTACTATTTAATCCGTGGCCATCTGAATAGGTGATATTAATTCATGTTTTCAATGTTTGAGGAATGTTCTTGTGCTCTGAGCCTACAGGTGCTGAGATTTTTATGGGCATATTGATTGTGTGCCCCAGATAACATTGTACACAAACTACATAATGGGGAGCAGTTAATCTAGACCTAAATCTGTTTTCTAACTTGAACTTCTGAACACAGTCCCCAGATAACTATATGTCTGCCACCTGGAGCACAAATATGAACATCTTTACATAAAGGATAGTAAGGCTTTAAATAACAATTCATCTGGCATTCCTCTGTTCTATATTGCTTCTTAGTGAATGTACCCTAACCTTAATGCTGAAATGTTCCTTGTGTAATTTGGTGGGAACATTCTGTTTTGGATAGGCTAGATCTACTGGTATCTTCATTCTTTTGTTTTGTAGATTCTTCATCCTATTTACTATGGAGATATCTGTTATTGTCCTGGTTTCTCTCTGCTACAAGTGGATGTGAGACTGAATCATAATGAAGTGACTATTTTTATTTTGCCTCTTTTTGGTTTTGGCTTTAGGTTTTTTGTTTGTTTTTACTTTGGCTTTGATTTATTTATTTATTATTAGTTTGTTTGTGTTAAACTAATCATGTTCAGGTGTCCCTCCCTAGTGGACTACTACAAACTTCCCTACAAACAAACCCCTAAGCTGTAAGAGCTATCTGGGTATACACTTTTAAATAGAAAATCAGTATGGTGTACTCAACATACCCAGGAACTTCCTAGGAGAACATCATCTCCTTGAGTGCTGAGTTGGTAGAATATCTGCTAATTGAAGTTGAGTTGTGCTTCTTTTCCTGGTGTGGTTATATAATAATTACAACCGAATGGAGGCAAATGTGAAGGCCTGAATTCTGTCCTAGAAACCCACATAATGTTGCATGTGTTGGTACATATTCTTTACATTCCCTGCCCTAGTACTGCATTACAGGCATGTCCCTGGGTCTCAATACCCTGCTATCATTGCTTCTATTTGTGAAGTTCCATGTCAGTAAGAGATCATATTTCTTTTTCTTTCAAATAGAGGATAGTTAATAAGGAAAATATATTTTCCTTTCAGACTTCTAAATATATGCACAAATTTATCTCCAAACACATGAACATACATATACATTCCACATAAAAATGACCAATGGGAATAATGTTTCCAAATATTAAATAAATCAGTATATTGATTCATTATACCAGTATACTAGAATCACTGCCACAAATAATCTAGAGTAGGTTAATGTATGCAAGAGGGTTTGTGTAAATTACATGTATTTTATATGAGACACTTGAACACTTATGAATACTAATTTTTGGGAGTCTTGTATAGGGTAAACAAACCTTGTGCTCACAGAGAGATAAGAACTGGAGAAGACAGAAAAGTGAAACACACAACTTTTACCTGTTCAGAAGAATAAGGTGCATAGCTACTTTTCCTGGAATGCAAGGAAAGATGTAGTTTTACAATCTGGTGATCCTTTGCTTTCTGATGATAGAAGCTCAGTTTGGTATTGCTGGAAGCCATCCCTGGGGTCGACAGGTCCCAGCAGAGGAAGTAAGGAGTTGATATGGGAAGGAGGTGAGCCATGCCGTGGTGGTCAGGAGAATCTTGCAGCCTGACTGTCTAGCAGCCAGAGTGATTCTTTATTTATACAAAATTTAGTAAGTAAGCAAATATTCATGTTGCTGTAAAACATAGATCATATCATTTTTGCTTTGGACATGTGTTTCACTTCCTTTTGCTCATCTATTTGTCATCAATAATAAACTTTGACAAAATAGAGTTATCATTTCCAATCATTTTCCCTCAAATTTTAACATCCTTGATAAACAGAGCTATCTTTTATAATCATTCTTTCTCATTAACCCCATAATCCAAATTTTAAGAATCTGGAGGCACAGTCTATTCGCAGGCTGATAGCTTTGTGGCTTACAAGGTAACTAGAACAAAACATACTCTCCAAGCTAGTCTGGGCAGATTGCCATGTCCCAACAGCGTATTATTAACTCTTAAAAGTTAGAGTGCCCATGAAATATCATCAGGCCATAGTTTCTGCAGTTATTATTCAAATTCTGACATAATACAATGTTTACTTTTTATTTCTTTATAGAATTTATTTATATGTCTGGTGTGGGACGTCCTTTTGTCTATGTGTTGCTTTTACTGGTTAATGAATAAAGAAACTGCCTTGGTCTGTTGAAAGGGCAGAACTCAGGTAGGCAGGGAAAACTGGACTGAAAGCTGGGAGAAAGAGAATGGAGTCAGAGAGATGCCATGGATCCACCATTGGAGACAGATGTGCTGAAACTTTGCTGGTAGGCCATGATCCCGTGGTGATACACAGATTAATGAACATAGGTTAAATTAATATGAGTTAGCCAATATGAAGCTAGAGCTAATGGGCCAAGCAGTTACTTAATTAACACAGTTTCTGTGTGACTACTTCAGGTCTAAGTTAGCCAGGCTGCTGGGACAAACAAGTGTCCCCCTCCCCCGAAAATTGGCACCAACGTGGCTAGCTAAAATCCATGTAGAAGCTCGGAGGGATTGAAGGGAAATCCTGGACACAAAACAGAGTTAAGTATGGTTTCATAGCATTTTATTGGCTGGGCTCTGTTTGTGAGAAGCAGGCAGAGGCAGGGTTCTTTTCAGAGAGGTTTTCCTGAATTAGTGATAGCAGAAAAGCTGTGCCATTTTGAAATTCCAGCTTTCTGGGTCTTGCTGCCAGCATGACATCTGGCTCTTGTGGAAGATGGAGCATTTGAGAGGGGTTTTTGAGCAGACAGATGCAGCTTGCTTAATGATGGCATGGACTGACTGTGTGTCTAGAGATGGAACACTATGCATGTCTCTCAGAGGCAGTGAGCAGATCTGCCATGCTAGATTAGGCAGGACAAGTGGGAACTACCTTATATACCCTATATACTAGTAATGGCACAGTTTAAGATTTTAAGAAATGCTTAGCATTTTAAAAAGCAATACTGGACAGTAGAGAATTACAGATATACAATAAAGACAAATCCAGATGAGTCACAGTGTTGGATAAGTGTATATAGGCTTGAGAGGGAAAAGAAAAAAAGTACATAGAGATATAAGAGGAAATAAATGGTTTATAAAATTAGAACAAAGCATTTAAAGATACAGAGTACAGACAGTCATAGATTAAAAGAAGTAAAGAACAACAAGCCATGTAAAGACGGAAAATTCACAGAGAGTCTGGATTATGTACATTATTGTGTTTTCTTTGAATTTTTGACTGTAAAGGAGTTAAGTACAGAGAAACCTTTCATTGTGTGGGCTACTAAGCTAAACCGACATATATATCTTAAAGGTATCTTGATTTCAAAATATGAATCTAAGGATATGTTGCTTTGGAAAAGAGGTTCTTCTTTTGTTTTCACAGAAGATGGGAACTTGTGGATTGCTCCAGACTAATATGATTTGATAGAACAAAACCCTCTGAAAGGTTTCTGTGAACACCCCTACAAAAAATACTTTGCCCAATAAACAGCAGGAAGCAGTTTGAAGGAACTATGCTCATATTCCCCAATACTGTTTATAAATGTTTGTTTACATTTAAAGGGGGGATATGCTATAGAGATGAATACTTTATATAAATCTTTCTCTATTGATAAAAATTTATGGTCAATATGGTCATATGTCTATTTCTGCTCTTGATTAAGGTATTGTGATTGTATAGTTCATTTAAAAATATAACGCATATTTAAGAAATATAGGTTAATAGTCATCTATAATAGTCAAGCTTTTAGTCATATTAATTAGGTTTTCTAGATATATAGAAATATATTTCAGTTATGTATTCTTCAAATCTTTCAGAGACCTTCAGAATATGGCATTTAAATGTTTTAAAAATTTAGGACTATTCATGACAGTGAGACACATCTGCTCCTGGCAGCAGAAATCTACTTCAATAGAAAGATGAGCACTGAAGAGGCTCCTTATGGAATTTGTTATGTAAAATAGACATGTGGGATCCACAGAGAAATGACTGCTGAACTTGCCTAAAAGTGTGATGATCCTTAAGGGTTCCTGCTTCATGAAAGAGTCTATGAGGCATTCTGAAGGATACAGAAGAAAGAAACTGGCAAACTGCCAATATAGGCAAAACTGTCTTTGAAATTTCCTGCTTCATGGAAAGTCTTCTGTATACTATGGGTCTGTAGGCTGAAGATTGATGTCCCAATGGTACAGCAGAACTTTGGGTGACTGTCCAAGCAGTGAGATGTCTCTGTCATTTCTAGAGTTTTGGAAGTTGTTTACAATGTACTTCTTGTTTACTTAGGTAATAGTATATCTTCTGGAGTCTTTGATGGAGTTGAAGAATTTATATTTATAGTTTTAGTTTTCCTTAGTTATAATAAAAATAAAGTAGACATAAATATTGTAACTGTAATTCTTGCTTGATACCTGTTTTGTTATATGTAATTTTGCTATGTTAAAGTTAAAGCCTTATTTTTGTTTAAAAAACAAGGGGGAGATGGTGTGGGAGGTCTTTCTGTCTGTGTGTTGTTTTTATTGTCTAATGAATAAACAAACTGCCTTGGGCTATTACTAGGGCAGTATTTAAGTAGGTGGGAAAAACTGGACTGAAAGCTGGGAGAAAGAGGACAGAGTTAGAGAGATGCCATGCATCTCCTGCTGGAGATAAACATGCTAAAACTTTACTGGTAGGCCATGACCTAGTAGTGATATACAGATTAATGGAGATGAGTTAAAATAATATGAGTTAATATAAAGATGTCTGAAACCAACTCCTCTAACCCACTGAATTTGTTGACCTTTCTGTATTTGCCTTGTTTTGAATGTCTTATTCTTTGTAACTGCAGGAACAAATATTTCAAGAATATTGTATAGCCTCATAAAGAGACTGCTGTCTTCTTTATGTGTGTCATAGCTTCCATGACATAAGGGAGATATTTAAGTAGCTAAGGATAACTCTTTAAAAGCAGAGTGGTAGTATTTTCAGTACTGTCATGGGAAAGCTTAGAAGCAGCATTCCTGAGAGAAGAAATTATTTATTCATAAGAAATTTTCCATCAATTCAATATCTCTAAATTGTACAATTAATAAAAATCTCCCAAGTATGCAACATGTTAATATGAAAGCCAAAGTTGGCACAGCAACCATCATGCTGTTCAGCTTTGCTGGATCTTTGTCAAGAAGATGTGCTGGCTTTATACATTTGTCATTCTAATCAGGTATGGGTCTGCCATGTAATCTCTTAGAATTTATGCTTTTATTTATACCAGGCCTTTTACCCTAAATCTTAAGCATTGTTTTAGACCATAAAACATATTCTTATATGTGTTGTCACTTGTACTTTACAACAACCCAAGTGACTTCTATGTTATCTTAGGGCCATGCCAATCCTGACATCCATAGTCATTATATTTACTTCAATTAAACTCTCTAAACCCTACATCCTGGGCACTATCTATGAGCCTACAGTATATCAATTCCTGTGAAAGAATCCAGATGTACTTTGTAAGGTATCTTAATGTAATCATGTCTTAAATTATTGTGCACTTGAGACTGATTTGTTATCAGAAACCATTTTATTCTGAAATTGTGCTGTGCTTAAATGTGAGAAAAGAAAAATAATCTGGACCAGACTCTAGAATTCTTGGTCCAGTTCTGATTACAATAAAATCTGGTTCTTCTAAGTTTCTGATATAGAATAATCTTCTTGTACAAATTGGATTAATAAAATGCTGATTGGCCAGTATTCAGGTAGGAAGTATAGGTGGAATGACCAAACTAAAAATTCTGGAAAGAGAATATTCAGAATCAGAGAGTAGCTAAAAAACACAGAGAATCAAGATGAAAATGCTGTACTAAGAAAAGATATTGAGCCACATGACTTAACATAGACAAGAATTATGGCTGAATTTAAGTGTAAGAGTTAGCTAGAAACAAGCCTGAGCTATCAGCCAATAATTTATAAGTAATATTAAGCCTTTGTGTCAATTATTTGGGAAACGGATGCCAGGTACTTGAGAACAGGCTGGCAAGAGAGAAACATCTGTTGATAAGCTTTATTCTTGTCTCTTTGTAGATCATTTTTTCTGCCTGCTGTAAAGCCTGTAGGGGAAATATCACAGATTCTGAAAGAGATTATTTCCAGAACCCTTTACCCCTTTTAGATACACTAAACTCTAGGGGACACTAAGAAACATTTATTTGAAGATAATACTGTCAAAATAATTACTCAGAATATCTTATCACTCAGAATGAGGAAGGATTTCTGTGAGTTCAAGGTAATGTAGCAAGTTCCTTCCCCAAAGACAAGACAAAGAAAGGAAATAGTAATTATACCAGGACCTGGATCATGTTTATATCATTTGGACTCTGACTTGCATCTGGACTCTGCAGAGATCAGGTCTCTGAAGAGACCAAAACCCATCTTAGGCATAATGCCTGCCTAGATTCAGACATGCTGGACTCTGCAGAGATCAGGTCTCTGAAGAGACCCAGACCCATCTTAGGCATAATCTGTGCTTAGATTCAGACACTGCCAAGAACACTACTCTTACCTGCAAGAGAATGGGACTTGATCTCATACCATTTTGGAACTAGGATCAGTATAAGACCTTAACAAGAACCTAGCTCTTAAGTCTGGGCCAGTCAAATCTGAGAAACACACCTGGACCCAGACCCAGGTAAGGACCCTGCAATATCTCACACCTTATGGAGACTTGGAACCAACAGAAATGTGGATAATCCTGAAAATGGATACTATGAAACCAGTACCAACTTTTTGTTTAGACATGGGCCTAGACTCAGTCAAGAAAAGAACCTGGACCTTGCTAAGAAGATGACATGCACATGTTCCCTGCTGAAACCTGCAGAAACACAGCCACTGCAGTAACTCTGTGCAGAGAATGAGACTTTATGGAAACAAGGACCCTGGGAGCCATAGATCCAGCCAAAACTCATTAAGGTCTTATGGAGAAGGGGACTCTCAGAAGTAATGTGCTGAAACCTGGCACCTGCAGAGATCCAGATTCTCCAGAATCCCATACCTCAAGACAAAGACCCTGTGGAAACATAGACCCTGTGAAAACAGGGATCTAGGTGAAACTTATTTGCACCTGGACCAGACCTAGAGCTATGACCTAACAAGTTGCCTAGACCAGAACCCAAAACACACCAGAACTAAGACCAAGACCAGGTGAAGAGCAGGATAATGTTCACACTATGGAAGAGGACCCTCCACAAACATGGAACATGGCACAGCAAATATGGGGGCCAAAACTAGGGACAGTACACTGTCCAAGTCAAGAAAACCATCCAGATCCAGACCAGGAAACTGCTGAAAACATGAATCCACACCAAGACCCAGACTAAGATCCTGTGGAAGAGGAGCAATCCCCAAAAGAACTGTGCTTCAAACCAGAAATTGCAGAGACTTCCCAAGTCTGCAGAAACACAGACCTCAAGACAGGCACCCGGTGGCAATATGAACCCTGTGGTAACATGGACCACATGAAAACATGGACCCTCTGGATATAGGAATTCAGCAGAAAGTGATATTTGTACCTGGACCAGAGCTAGAGCCATACATTTCCTTGTACCCTGACTAGACCTAGAACCAAACCAGGCATAAAACAGGATAATGCCCACACCACAAAAAGGATCCTCCAGGGCCGGGCGGTGGTGGCGCACGCCTTTAATCCCAGCACTCGGGAGGCAGAGGCAGGCGGATATCTGAGAGTTCAAGACCAGCCTGGTCTACAAGAGCTAGTTCCAGGACTGACTCCAAAAGCTACAGAGAAACCCTGTTTCGAAAAACCAAAAAAAAACAAAAAAAAACAAAAGAGGATCCTCCAACAGACACAGACTATGACAAAGCAAACACAAGCCACAGACCAGGCAAAGCCAGGTAACCTAACCATACCAAGAATGTGATATGCATTCTGACTGGGACACTGCAGAAACTAAAAACCATATCCAGACACAAATCTTAAGATCGTGCTAATTGGGAACCCCCCACCTCAACACACCAATAAGGACTCTGCCAAAACCTGGAACCTCCATAGACCTGTACTTTGTGGAAACATGAACCTTAAGACAAGACCCTGTGGAAACACAGACCCTGTGGAGAATTGAATCCAACAGAAATTAGTATTCACACATGGGTCAGATCTGTAACCACACTCTTCCAAGTACCCTGGCTAGATCATGACTGGAATCACACTAGAACCAGAAGTAGGACCAGTCAGAGACCAGCATAATGCCCACACTAAAGCAAGGACCTACCCTCAGACAGGAGTCATGCTGCAACAAAGATAGATGGGGCCATTCACTAAGCCAAGATGGGTCAACAGACCTAGAGTAGCATACTAGTCAGCCTAGGAATAAGACACATACCCAGAACTTGATTTGTACCCAAACTGAGAAGACCCCATTGAGAGGGCCTTTGCAAAAGGACACTGTTGACCTTGGGACCTGGGGAGACTAGCACTCTGCAGAAACCTGGGCTTTGAGACTCCCACCCTGAGGGAAAACAGACCCTGTGGAGTCAGGGATAAAGACAAAATTGGTACATACCTGGACCAGACATGAAGCCATATATGTCAAAACTTGCACCATGAGCAGAACCTGTGGAGGCTAGGCTGCCCCCTAACCTTTTACAAATCTGAGATCACCACCCAGAACAGGCCTCTGTCTCTGCTGACTTATTAGTGAACCAGGACAAGACCAGGATGGGCACCTGGAACAGGACAGAGGCAGGACTGTTAATAAGATTTATATCTGCACAGGGAATCTGCCAAGACATAGACCCAGTTGTGGGACTAGAAAAAGCCCTTGCAGGGAAGGAGACCTTCAGAGAGGCCATACCTGCCCACCAATAACTCAAATAACGTGGAG
Organism: Dicrostonyx torquatus; assembly: GCA_028555095.1. Classification (NCBI taxonomy): domain Eukaryota; kingdom Metazoa; phylum Chordata; class Mammalia; order Rodentia; family Cricetidae; genus Dicrostonyx; species Dicrostonyx torquatus. Next base: position 180,974 of record JAQHUG010000392.1, on the reverse strand, counting down.
ACACGAACCTAGCAAAGATCCAGATACAGCAGAGATTGGAACCTTCATTTTGACTGGACCTGAGCCTAGAACCTTACAGGACCAAATTTCACCCCCAGATACAAAGCACTAACTAGCAAGTAAAAGAATAGACACAGCTATGATCTAGACAAGGACCAGGAATGAGGTAGGGCAATAGTACAAGCACAAAAAATCAGATATAAACACACAATGAATAAGCAAAATTGGCCAAGACAACCTGTCAGTGGACCATAAGCACCATAACTAATGATGTGTCCTCCTAGTCAATCAAAACACACCAGTAGTGACCACCAGTTTCAAAAAGTCCAACCAGAAATGTTCCTGCAGCAGCTTAATTTCCCTAAGCCCATAAAATTCCTGACCTTTTTACAATAAAGAGCTTCTGGATTGGACTCTCTCAGAGTCTGTGTTGTTGCCTCCATGTCTTCTCACCTCTTGGCCCCTGGGAAATAGGGATCACACAATAGGCAGTAACAACAAGCCTGTAAAAACTAAAACTACAACTGGCATCCAACATGGCAACAAATAATTTGAGGACTCTAAACATATTACACAAAAAACAAATTTTGCTCTCAAAGGCATGTCCATCTGTGCCAAGCTCCCCTTTTTCTTTTTACTAACTAATTCTAGTATATCAGATGTAAACTGCACAACAAGCCTCTGCATGCTGGGTGCTTGCTACAATGCTAAAGTAGCCTTTTGTGTGATCCTGGCACATATTCCCTCATTCTTATGGGTGCCTGTTGCCAATGTTACCCATTATCACAAGGTAGAGCTTATGAGTCCCTCTGGATTAAAGAGACACTTTGAAATACCTACAACAGTTACCTCAGCCATCTTTCTTGTGGTAGCTGGAGGACCAGTTGCTCTGGCCTTTCTTATTCAAACAGGAGCTATGGCTAATGTCATAAACACAACCATAGAACAATCAGCTTCAGGGCTCAGCCCACAACAGTTAATTAATGTTCACTACTTTCATATGGTCATTATAAATTGACAGCAACAAATTGATTAGTTGAAAAAATATAAACCTTTCACTATTTGGTAAGGGCCAACTGTGATTCAATTTCAGACCCTTTGCTTAACTCCATAGTAAGTTTCTAACATGTCCTTATTCAGACAGGAACTAAGAGATAGTTTATTGGGACCATGGAATCAAATGTTTGTTAAACCTATACAACTTATCTCAACATGGGTCTATCCATTGGTCCTATATACAACATTCTTTGGCCAAGTATGGGATCACATAAAGTCCCTGCTAGACCTCTGAAAACCTGTTGCACATTGTCTTATGGGAGTGGTGGTAGTGGCTCCAATATCTCTGTGTAAGAGTTTCCTGCAGTTAAGATACTCTCAACAGTGAAAAAGGCAACACTCCAGGTGTCAGTGACTGTAGTGACCAAAACCTCAAAGGGAGGTAGTCCATGCTTTGCTAACAAAAATACAGAAGGCCATTTAAAACCCTTGTTCTCCTAAATGTCTCTCCTTGTTTCTGACTTCTTGGGACCTTCTGGGGAACCAACCCTTAGAGGACTGGTAGTCAAAGACGGGTTTGAGCCCATCAGGCAGGCCAAACTAAGATAGGGACAGCACAAAATGCTTGGGGGTCTCTGAGGTGGGGTTTTGAAAATCCATAATTCCCACTAGATCATCCAATAAAAATAAAATGAAAATGGTGAGATGAGGCAGGGCAATAGCACAAGCACAAGTGAGTGCATGTAAACTCACAATGAGTAAGCAAAATTGGCCAAGACAACCTGTCAGCAGACTAAAAGCATGGTAACTAATGGAATGCACTCCTTGCCAATCACAACACACCAGCAGTGACCATCCATTTCAAAAAGACCAACCAGAAATGTTCCTGCAGCAGCTTAATTTCCCTAACCCCATTAAACGCTCAATGTTTTTACAATAAAGAGCTTCTGCATTAGAATCTCTCAGAGTCAGTGTCATTGTCTCCATGTCTTCCCACCCTGTGCCCTCCAGGACAGGGATTGCACAACAGGGAGCAAAAGCAAGGCCACAAAAACTAAAACTACAGTAGAACACATGTGCCAGGCTGGTATAAAGGACCTGATGAGACCATTCAAAAACTGGTATATGTACTTAGAAAATGGACTGGATCTGTAGGTTTTTGAGCTTGAGATAGACACTCAATCCTGTGTCAACCTGGATCCTGCTTATACACCTGCCCAGTCAAGATAAGATTGGCTACAACATCTATCCTGTTGAGATTGTTACCCCTTGTTTAACCAAACTTGGAACCTGACCCACACACTGATTTTACTGAAAAACAGAATAGGCAGAGACTAGTGTGGTCCTAGATCATGACTGGCCTAAGACAAGGACTAGGATTCACAGTTGGACCAGACACAGGCAGGGATCCTGCTGAGAAGGGAACCTATTCATGGACACTACCAAAACTAGTATCTGTAGAGACTCAGACCTTCATAAGACACAGATTCTATGGAAATATATACTCTCTTAAGAGATGGATCCATACCTGGCTGATACTGGAGCCTTACTGTGCAAGATACAGCCATTACTCAGAAAGGGACCTCAATAGGACAAGAACCATGTTCAGAAGTGGACCTGTACACAGACTCTGCAAAAACCCAGACCATGTGGAGACATGGACCCTGGCAAGCCAGGGACCCTTCAGAAATATAGATGCTGGGTAGACAGGTGTCCTGCTAAAGGAGGGACACTGCTGAGACACAGATTTTTTCAAGACTAATACCTGCACCTGGTCCAGATATGGAACAGGATACTGCCTAGAGAGTACCTAAAATTGCTCCAGAACCAGAATCAGGACCAGGTTGAGACAAGGACCAGTACCTACATCCAGGAAGACTCTGCAGAGGCTGGATCATACCTGTCCCTAGAACTAGAAAATTACCCTCTCAAGGAGACCTACACTTTGACTCTGCTAAAACCTAGAATGAGGGGTTACAGACTGGCTAAGTCAGAGACCCTGTATAGAGACAGATCTGATAAGATAGAAAACCTGTTAAGAGTTGTATCTCCACCTAGACCAGACCACAAAACATATATGCACATGGATCAGAGACCAGAAACTATAACTGGACCAGGAACAGGCTGAGAAGAGGTAAAGTATTCAAACCTACCAAGTCTGGACTCTAGACTCAAACCACACATCAAACCCCATACATTAATCATAGGAGATTTCAACATTCCTCTCTCTCCAATGGACAGGTCAATCGTACAGAAACTTAACAAAGAAAAACGGGATCTAACAGAGGTAATGAATCAAATGGACTTGATAGACATCTATAGAACATTCCAACCAAACAGAAAAGAATATACCTTCTTCTCAGCA
>JAQHUG010000392.1:141179-173523 GCA_028555095.1 Dicrostonyx torquatus | reverse complement strand
GGTGGGGTGGGGGGGAGCGGGAGGGCCGGGAACAAGGCAAGTAAATGTAAATTTTTCTCGTAATAATATATATATATATATATAATTAATAGACCATTTAAAAAAAGCATTCACAACATAGCTGGAATCTGATACTAAATTAAATGCAAATAGACAAGCCTTAAAATCTTCAAGAACTATTAAAAGCTCCACCTGTTGGGGTGCACCTGGTGTAAATTGATGCTTTATAGGCTCAGACGAGTCCATCATGTAAGCACCATAGCCTGTTTTGGATCCATCTGTAAAGATGACATTGGCCCCTGGAATGGGCCAGGAAGCAGTGACTTTAGGAAAAAAAACTACCGGCTGTTCTTTTAAAAAGGTTAACAGTGGATGTTTAGGTTATTGACAATCTATGTGTCCTGTATAGGTACAACGCAGTATATCCCAGTCATCCGTGGTAGCGCATAAAATCTTGACCTGATTAGAGTCATAAGGAATAACAAATGTGTGCGGTGATCTACCGAAATACTGTAAACATTGCTGAATGCCCTGTTGTGCAAGTAATGCTACAGCAGTAGGGTAATGCTCAATGGATTTTGTGGGTGAGATCTTAGTATAAATCCACAACAAAGGCCCTCTTTGCCATAAAATCCCCGTGGGTTGCAACATGGTAGGTAGGATGCATAGGATAATATCCTCCTCATTACAAACTCTTTGGAAAAATGCTTTTTGTAGCCTATCCTCTATTTTTGTTAAGGCCTCTCGGGCTTCATTGGTCAATTGTCTTGGTGAATCCAAAGCTGCATTCCCAATTAAGATATCATATAAAGGTTTTAATTCATAATTGGCCATTCCTAAACTCCCTCTTATCCCTCTTATCTCCTAATAATTTCTGAAAATCATTTAATGTGCACAGATGATCCTTTCTTAATTCTATCTTTTGTGGCGTGATATGGCAATGGGTTATTTTAGAGCCAAGATAATTAACAACCTTGCTTTGTCCCTAAGTAATTTTTGTAAGATTGCCACTGACCTCACCTCTATTGGGCAATGCCTTCCAAGCCCAGGTGGCTATGACATTTATTTGCTCATAAACCTGTAGAGGATAGTCATTTTGCTGGTTAGCAAATCTACCTTGCCCAAGCAACATATCTATGTCCCAGACAGCTTGACCTCCACCAGCGGCCGGATTATCTGCGGCCTGGTGGCCAGCAAACTCTATTAAAAGGGACTTCCAATCTAAATACTGGCCAGAAGTTAATCAGGCCCAAGCTAAATTCATCCAATCTGATGGAGTCAGCGTATCTGTGCAGCGCTTCCACCTGCGCTACAGTGAAGGAAGCTGTAATGCCATACATTTGAACAGACTCTGCCAGTGACTTAATGATTTTAAAATCTAAGGCTCATGGTATCTCTGGCATTGAGGATCCTGAAACACTGGAAATGCAGCCCGCATTTCTGCTCTAACTTTCCTCCATACTCCAGGGTGAAGGGATGTTCCACCCTCGGCTCCCATTACCTCCGGGTATGGAGGGGGCGCCAAAGGAGCAGAAGGGATCATACTTTCCTTTTCCTTTGCACGCTGTTTGAGTCTTTCCTTTTCCTTTACCCTTTTTTCTAATCTTTAGAAGTTGTAGGGACTCCCTGATGTTAGTGGGGTCCACATCTTCGTCCTCAAATGTAAAATCAGAGGGGCTAAGGGTCTCTTTGAATCCTCTGACTCGGATAGACTAGGGTTCAAGTTCTTAGAATGAAGCAGTTCATTAAGAGCCAGAAAAACTGGGTGTGAGGTATAAGCGCCCATTTTATTCGTTTTTGTGTAATGGAACCTGCTCTAAACAGTCCCGATCTTTGGTTTCCCTTTTAATTGTTCGCTCTTGACGCTGCTCTACTGTCACTTTTACCTGCCCGCTCTAGTCGCGGCTTTACTGTCCCACTTCTCCTTTACCTACAGGTAGAAGCAAAAGCCCACTTTTGTCGTGGGATCCCAGTCTTTCCCAAGGACTTACCAAGGACCCCCTGACTGCAGAAAGTTCTGAGCTCCACGGAGAGACGCGATGATCCCGGAGAGACGCGATGATCCCCGTACTGGCCACCAGTTGTCGCTACTACCTCGACCAGCAAGGATGACGAAACACCACCGGAGCTCTTTAAGCAGTTTATTCAGGCCTTTTGACAGCGATGTCTCTCCGGGCAAACCTCTCCCAGCCTTTAAGTAGGCCTGGGCAGCCAACCCTGGATAGATACGTGGGCACTACCCACGTAGTATTGGCCCACGCATACACAAGCAATCGCATGATTCCAGCCATAGCCTACTAAGGAGTTATTTACCCCAAAGAGTGCTTGCCACCAGGAGGGCGGAGGGCAGAAGCAGGTGCCATCTTAATGGCACAGCTCCACGCAGCTCTCTACAGACCAGGACAAGGACACTGAAGTGAATGGTACCTTCATATGAAGCCAGCTAAATTATATTTTGCAGAATTCAAGACACTGCAGAAATATGAACCCTCACCAGGACTATAATGTAACCAAAACAGGCATCTGTACAGGGACCTTTCTGAGACAGGGATGTCCACCTAGACCCTACCCTGACACTTCCCGGTGGAGACACAGATTGAAGTGACTATTGTAAGTTCATCTTGTTCTGGCTTTTTTTTTTTTGTATGTCTGCTTACACAATTCTCAATCCTCAACACCCCCACTTCTGCCCCAAGTTCCACTTCTGCCTTGGCAAAACATTTCGGATTTCTATGACACTGATCATAGTTCAGATGTGTTAACCAAAATAATTAGCATTTATTATAAACTAAAACACAAAAAGATATATAAAACAAAATTAATCATCAAGTTGTAATGGAAATAACTGCAATGTTATTTCCTGACCCTCATCAAACATTTGTCTAACTATGTTTTTTCCTATAAAATTATAGCACCCGTGTGTTTTAGCACCAAGAGACTATGAAGCATTAGCCTGCTCTTTGTCACTGTAAATTTAAAGAACTCTTTTACTCTTAATTAGCTGGTCTATATCATTCTTAGGGATCATTTCATTTTTGGAGGCCTCATAAAGTTATACTGTGAACACGGGTTTCAGCTACACTCTGGACTTCCAAAGCCAATGAAGAAGATGTAGTAGAGGTGTCCCTTGAAGTCCTTTCTGGGCCCACGCTTCTCACTAAATCTGGAGTCCTCTGGAATAACTGCTATGTTCCCATACAACAAAAATGAATTGAGTCCTCCAAACATTACCAGGAGGGGCGTGTTTGTGTGTGTGTGTGTGTGTGTGTGTGTGTGTGTCTGTGTGTGCGTGTGTATGTACAGCATTGTGCTCTGCATAAGAGGAAAAGGGCTCTTGGAGAGATTCCCTAGGGATAAAGATAATAGGTTCTTTGAGCAGCCTTCTGAGGGTTTGGCCTTATGGGTAGCCTTCCTCTTGTCCTCCCAATCTAAGCTGGGATGACAGTAACTGAGAACCAAGTTTTCTGATTCCACTTCTCTTGAGAGATATGGTTTTGATTTTAGTCTGGATGAATTGTGGGCCAACTGTGTGAGTAATTGAATGCATGTTGCACAAGCTTTGTACAGAGGATTATTATTTTGTTTGATATTCATTCTCTGCTTTCCTCCCCTCCCTGTTATTGGTCCTGAGAGGAGGAGAAATATTCTGTTCTCCAAGCCCATTTAGACTTAATGGCAAGTGGAAGTGGAGCTGTATTATGGATCTTCTTCCCCTTTAGGAAGAAACTCACAACTTTTGTTTCCTGTTACCTGAGAAATGTCAATATATTCCTGGAATTGCTTTGACAGTGTCAGTAAATTGGGTGCTCTAATTCCATCTGTTTTAGTTTTGTTTTTCATCCTTGGACCCCCCAGCTACATTTTTCCTTTCCTTTTCAAGCTCCCTGAAAGTTTATGTTTGTCTTGGTCTCCCTCCTCACTTGGGCTTTCATTCCCAAATTCCCAACTGTTCATTTTTTTTTCTTTTTCCTGTCTCCACATTTTTCAGTCTTTCAGTCTCTCCTCAACCCTTCTCATACCAGACACTCAATTCCTGCTTAAAGTCCCAGAGTACAAACTCAGCCAACTCCATTAACCTTCTTCAAAAAAGGTCCACCTGGTCCCTAGGGAGCAGGTTATAACGTCTTGCCACTAAGCCCTGCAAGATAAGTCTACAGCTGCAGGGATGTCCTGTAGCACCTGGAAAGTGGTGACTATAGGAGCCACAGAGAAAGAGCACCTATCATGTCTCTTACTTCATTATCCCAGCTGTGACTCCAAGCACTCTGGCATGCCTGCAGAAGACAAAATAATGTGTCAAATCCCCTGAAAAAGTAGTCAGTTGGTTGTTAACTGAGAATTGAACCTACATTCTCTAGAAATGCCGCAGATGTTTTTAACTACTAAGCCATCTCTCCAGCCATAGATCCATTTTTTACAGTAATATTACCTACAAAATCAGAATTCACACCAAAGGAAATCACTAGATTAAAGATTTGCATCTAATGCTAGCAGACCTATAAACACAAACCGAAAGAAAATGTATTGATTTGGGCAAAGAACATTATCTTCAGATTGTTTAAAAAAGCTCTTGAGTTAAACAATGTATATTTAATCACTTATGTGTGATAATTTGCTGTTTCAAAAAAGATGTGAACATTGAAAATATATAAATTAAGCAAGGTCTCAAAGGAGCTCTGGTCGGCTGACTTTCTTGTAAAATGTATAAAAGATGAAAGTAAGGTCAATGTCTTCTATATAAGAAAAATGTTTATGAACCTGTGATTGTAATATTTTTATTATCAATTAAGGCAACACTTGTAATATGAATTATATAATAAAACTTGTTACAGTGTATTATAAACTTTCATGTTAATGATATTTGACTATTCATTTAAATATTTATTTCTGTTTAAATTAGTTAAGCTGTACTCTTTGCTTTTTCAATTTTCCTTATAACTTCATTGTAAGAAAGGACAGATCTCAAAATAACACATGCATGACATTATGAAAGTTATGCAATTCTTATTTCAATCTGTGAAATTTACACAAGAGAGAACTCAGTGGGGAGAATGTTCCTGGCCCTAAAGCTGTGATTGAGCAGTCAGGACAGAAGGATTGCACCAGAATTGAAAACACAATGAAGGAAAATACCACAAATAAAATCTTTTGCTCAATATGGTGTGGCTAACTAAATATAAATGGAAAGTACTCTGAGAACATTAAATGAATATTTATATCAGCTTGATCCAAGTAGATTGTGTAGCACATCTAACCAGTTTTAATAAGCAAAAAAGTTTTATACGGTTTGACCTAAGTAATCTCTGATAAGATTTTCCCAACTAGAGATGGGAATGCATTAGATAGAATGCATGATCTTTCTGGGGCAAATGACTTCCCCAGCAAAACTAAGCAAGTACAATTTTAGGGACAGAGGCAGGGTAGTGGTAATATTTTATTGACAAACTGCCAGAATTATGTTTTTGAGTGCTATGTGATTAAAGCAAAACACAGCATGCTTTCTTGGTTTGTAAAACCCTAAAATATTTTCTTTCTAAAGTTTAAAAATTGTTAATTCTCTTGTTTGTTATTCATTATTGATTCTTATATACAGAAACCTATACAGAGATCAATGCATTTTTCTTGGCAACTCAAACCATTCCTTAAGGAATTAAAGTGAAGACCTGCCCGGCCAGTGGGACATGAAGGATCCAGAACTCTGGAGGGGAGAAATGAGGAAGCAAGAGACATGAGAACTGGACAGCAAATCTGTATTCTGATCAAGCTGCCAACTTTATTTTTTTCTCAGGAGCATTATAGAGCAAAAATGCAGTGGGGGAGGGTAGAACGCTGGAATGTCAAGTCTGCAGATATCCCTTGCTGATAGGAAGAGATTAGGAAATGCTGAGGATCTGTAAATGTTTACAGGAGGGGAAATGCTAATTGCTTCTAGTGCCTGGGATCTGCAGGTCTACAGGCAATCTTAACTCAGGGGGAGATAAGGGTTATATCCTAGGCAAGGAAGTTTGTCCTACAGTGGTGACAGAGGTGAATATCTTACTTAATTTGTGACTAAAATGGCTGTAACCAAACACAGGTCTTTTGTCCCAGCAAAGACCTGGGCATTTCATAATATAAAGTAAACTGACAAATACATCTAACAGAATTTCTGCCTCTCCTATATGTAACTATTGGCAACATGCAGAATTTTGAATACATTGTCTACCATCAGGATGGTAACCAAATTTTCATTTAAATAATATAGGTAATCATTTATCCAACTTGATCATCTTATTCTATTAATCCTAGAACTTCACAGGAACACTAATATTAATCTGAATGGTGATAATTTATCTGTGAATAATTTGTCCTGTAAATTTGGATTATTGAAAGGAAGTACTTTGTTTTGAAACAAAATACCCTTTCAGAAACAGACAAAAATTACTTTAGTATAAATCCTAAACTTAATTGTGTCAACAGGACCAATATGCAGTTACCACTGTGATGAAATATTCAATTTGTGGTAAACATGAACATGTGTATTAAGTGAATTTATGAGTAAAATACATCCAATGCTTATTCAAAGGAACATACTCATGTTCATAAGAATTACCTCAGCTCCCTGGCACCGCTTTATACAAAGAGTCTGGGTTTTTTAATTGGGGGCTTCACCCCAGCCCCCTGGCATCCATTTTTAGGACGTTGGTTAGAAAGTTTCATCTCAAAGCTCACTTACCTGGGAGTTGTTTCAGTCCAAACTCCTCCTCCCAGAAGCCCGCCAAATGATGACCCTTCCCCAGGAAGGGTCAAGACCACTCCCACAGGCTATTTAAACTGACCCAGAGAATGAACACATGATCTCCCCTTTTCCCTCTCCAGTGGTCATTTCAGTTCTCCTTCCCCCTTCTGTGTTTTTCTGGGAGCCACCCGCGAACACTGGCAGTTATTAAAACTGGACATCTTTTAATTTGGTCTGATTTAGTCTGACTGGAATTATTGCATCACAGAGAGGTCTGTTGTTTGGAAAAAAACTTAACACATACATTCATACAGTTAAATATATATGTATTCATTTATCTTCAACTAAACCAAAAACCAGGATCTAGGAATTAGGCATGTGTAATGACTAAGGATATATTATTATGCAATTAATTTATCTTCTTTGAGCTTGGGAAGGACTTTTATATCCACTGCTGTAATAATACTGCGTGTATCCATAATACTGTGGCTTTAATAGTATGTGATAAAGTACACACAACTTGGATATCATGTTAATTAAATTATGTATCTTATGTGTGTATAACATTAAACTTCATTGATTCATTAGAAATAAAGATAATATTCGGAGGTTTTATATTGCAATAAAATTACTGTTAAAGTAAATGTCTAACAACAGTATATGTCCAATAATTGTTAAAAAGTAATTATATTTTAAAATTATAAGAATTAAATTAAATATGCTAGAATTTAAAATTGTCTTTATGTAAAAATGTTTCATTAGTCTATTTTTAGACCTTCAATTTTTAAATTACAGTTAATATTCACTATGTCTTCCCTTGAGGATTGTCACCAGTAGCTAATGAATATAACATGCAATATTATCCAGCTCATCACATGTATAATAAATATTACTTGATTCTAAATCAGAATTTTACATAGATTATTTCAGATATTCATTAATTAATACCTAAAATGTTACCATACCTCTGAAATTTGCTCTGATATTTCAATATACATTTGTCAAGTTGATGTACACATTAACATAACAGATATTCCCAAGAAATTACTTATTGAGCCATTCTTGAAGTTCTAACGATGATAAATTTATCTTCTTTTTGTATATTTAAGATAATTATAAAATATATGAGTATATAAGAAAGGGGTTATTGCTTCTGGGTTCATAAGAACTTGTGGATATTAAAGTGACCACGAGGGAGGCTGTGTGGGACTGACCTAGGGACTCTGCATATATGTAACAGTTGTGTATCTTAGTCCTCTTATGGGACTCCTAACAGTGTGAACAAGGGCTATCTCCAACTCTTTTATTTGCTTTTGAGATCTTACTTCTCCCACTGGTTACTTTGCTCAGCTTTAATAAATGACAAGGTGCTTAGTCTTATTGTAATTTGATATGAGATGTTGTATTGATACTTCCCTTTCCTCGATGGGAACAGAAGAGGAGGAAATTGGGAGGAGGGGAGATTTGGAAGAGGAACTGATAGGGTAAGATAGGAGGGTAAGATAAGGAGGCTTTGGCTGGGATGTAAAATAAATGCATGAATAAAAAAAGAAATACTGAGTATGCCAAAAGTACTTCGTAACAATGAATAATGTTGTAATATGTATTTATCTCAACAATAAAAAGAAAGGGGTTATGAAATCTCCTTCTATGACTAAAGAAATTCATTGAGGCCATATATATTTCAGGGTTGTCCTTGCATGAAGGCTTAGAGAGGCCACTGTGTGAAGCTGTGAAGGTGAAGTTTTAACTGCCTTGGAGACCTCAAGATACTGGAGATGCCATAACCATAGAATATATGCCCCAAAAAAAAGTGCTGAAATGGAGTAGAACCAGTCTGTCTTAGTTAGGGTTTCTATTACTGTAAACAAACACAGTGGCAACAGCAACTCTTATAGAGGAAGACATTTAATTTGGAGCTAGCTTACACTTCAGAGGTTTTGTCTATAATCATCATGGTTGAAAGCATGGCAGAGTACACGCAGAGATAGTACTGGAGAGGAGCTGAGGGTTCTGCCTCTGACTCCTCAGGAAGAAAGAGTAAGCCACTGGGCCTAGTTTGAGTTTCTGAAACCTCAAAATCTATCCTCAGTGACAAACTTCCTCTTACAAAGCTATGCTCACTCAAACAAGGCCACAACCCTAATAGGGACACTAATTCTGAAACTATGGGGACCATTTTAATTCAAACCACCACATTCCACTTCCAGACCCCCATAGACTTTTAACTGTATCATAATGAAAAACTGCATTCAGTCCAACTTCAAAAGTTGGATACATTTAGATACATTCCTTGTATCTCTCCAAGACCTTTATCATGAAGGGATGTTGGATTTTGTTGAAGGCCTTTTAAGTACCTTGTGATATGATCATAAGTTTTTCTTTTCATTTTATTTATATGATTGATTACATTAAAATATTTTTATATGTTGCACCATCACTGCATCTGTGAGATGAAGCCAAATTGGTCATGGTGTATGATTTTTTTATGTGTGCTTGGATTCAGTTTGTCAGTATTTTATTGAGTGTTTTTACATCAGTGTTCATGATGGAGATTTATCTGTTTTTCTCTTTCTGGTTGAGTCTTTGTGTGGTTTGTTTATCAGGGTAATTTTAGCTTCATAAAGAGAATTTGACAATGTTCCTTTTGTTCTTATTGTGTGGAAAATTTGAGAAGTATAGGTATTAGCTCTTCTTTGAAGTTCTGGTATAATTCTGAACTAAAACCATCTGCCCATGGGCTTTGTTTGGTTGTGAGACTTTTGATAAAGGCTTCTATATCCTTAGGGGTTATAGATAAATTTAAGTTGTTCATCTGGTCTTGATTTAATTTTGGTATGTGGTCCCTATCCAGAAAGTTGTCTGTTTCTTTTACATTTTTCAGTTTTGTGGAGGATAAGTTTTTCAAGTATGACCTAATGTTTCTCTGGACTTCCTCAGTGTTTATTGATGTTGTGTTCCCCTTTTTATTTCTGATTTTGTCAATTTGAGTATTCTATCTCTGCCTCGTGGTTAGTTTGGATAAGGTATCGTTTATTGTTAATTTTCTAGATGAACCAACTCATTGTTTCATTGATTCTCTGTATTGTTTTCTTTGTTTCTATTTTATTGGTTTCAGCCCTCAATTTTATTTTTTCCTGTCATTCTCTCCTCCTGGGTGAGTCTGCTGTTTTTGTTATCGAGCTTTTCAGTGTTTTGTTAAGTCACTAGTGTGAAATTTCTCCACTTTTTTATGGAGGCACTTAGTGCTATGAACTTTCCTCTTAGCACTGCTTTCATAGTGTCCCATAGGTTTGGGTATGCTGTGCTTTCATTTTCATTGAATTCTAGGAAGTCTTTAATTTTTTTTTTCTTCCTTGACCTAGGGGTGATTCAGATGAGCATTGTTCAGTTTTCATGATATTTTATGCTAGAAAGGATGTAGAGTCACAGAAACATTCCTCCATTGCTGGTAGGGGTGCAAACTCATACAGCCACTTTGAAAATTATTATGATGGTTTCTCAGAAAATTGGGAATCGATTTACCTCAAGTCCCAGCAGTTCCTCCCTTGGGTATATACCCAAAAGATACACACTCATACCACAAGGACCTTTGCTCAGCTGTGTTCAATACAGCAGCATTTGTAATAGCCAGAACCTGAAAACAACCTAGATGCCCCTCAATGGAAGAATGGATTAAGAAAATGTGGTACATTTACAAAATGGAGTACAACTCAGTGGTAAAAAAAAAAAAAAAAAAAAAAAAAAAAACAATGGAATTTTGAAATTTTCTGGCAAATGGATGAAACTAGCAAAAAACATCTTGAATGATATAACCCATACCCAGAACAATCAAACACTGTATGTACTCAATCACAATTGTATTTAGACATATAGCAAAGGGTAACCATCCTATAGTTCACAAACCCAGAGAAGCTTGGTAACAAGGAGAACCCTAAGAGATACTTTTATTGATCCCCCTGTAAAAGGCAAACAGATGAAATCTGAGAAAATTGGGAGCTGGGTAAGTGAGGATAAGGGAATGCAGAAGGAGAGAGAGAGGGGGTAGAAAAGGAGCAAGAAGAGAACATGAGGTAATGGGATAGCTGAGATGGGGAAAGGACAAAGAGGAAAAGCAAGGAAAAAGTTATTTTGATTGATGTGTAGGGCTAGCAAGAAACCTGGCGCTAGAGAAATTCCCAGGAATCCACAAGGATGACCCGAGCTAAGACCCAAAGCAATAGTGGAGAGGGTACCTTAACTGACCTTCACCTGAAATCAGATTGATGATTACCTAAATTGTCATCATTGAATCTTTATCCTGCAATTGATGGAACCAGATGTTGAGATGCACAACTCAACACTGTGTTGAGCTTTCAAGGTCCAGTAAAAGTGATGGAGGAGTGATAATATGAAGAATGAGGTCAAGACCATGGTGGAGATACCCATAGAAACAGCTGACCTGAACTAGTGGGAGCTCACTGATTCTGGACTGATAGTGGGGAAACCTGCATAAGTCCAATCTCGGTTCTCTGAATATGGGTGATGGTTGTGTAGCTGGGGCAGTCTGTGGGGTCACTCACAGTGGGACCAGGACTTATCTCTAGTGCTTGCTGTTTGAAACCCATTTCCTTTGGAGGGATACCTTGCTCAGCCTAGATATAGGGAGGAGGCCCTTGGTCCTGTTTCAAATTGATTTGCCAGACTTTGTTGACTCCCCATGGGAATCCTTAACCTCTGTGAGGAGAGGATGGATGATGGGGTGGGGAGGAGGTGAGGGAGCAGGAGTTGGGCAGGAAGAGGGACCTTGGATTGGTATATAAAATGATAATACATTGTTTTTAAAAAAAGAAACAAGATAAAGCATACTATGGAGGGGTAAAGCTAGTTAAAATAATATGACTTATCAATGATGTAGATTTTCATATTGTTGGAACCAGATGCAGAGATCCACAACCAATCACCCAGCCAAGTTCCAGAAATCCAACCTAAAAGAGGGAGGAGGGAATATATGAGTAAGGGAGGTCAATGTCTTAATCAAGGAATCTACAGAGACAGCTGTACCAAGCCCTTAGAAATGCCTGAACTCTAGACTAACAGCTGTGGAGCCACAATGGCCATAAATTACCCCCCCATATGTGGGAGATAGTTGTGAAGCTTGGACTATATGCGAGGCACCTGGCAGTAGTACCAGGATATATCCCTGTTGCATAAAGCTAGCTTATTGTAGCCCATTCCTTATGGTGGGATTCCATGGTTGGCCTTAATGCAGTGGAAAGAGGCTTGACCCTGCTTCAACTTATTGTGACAGACTTTATTTACTTCTCATGGGTGCCCTTATCAATTTGGAGGAGTGAAATGGGTTTGAACTGGTGAAAAAGTGGGGGTTGGGTGAAAAGAGGAATTGGGGGTGAGAACTGTAATGGAATGAAAATGAAATTTAAAAAAATAAAATAAAAAGCAATGATGACGATTTAGCTTTACATTTTGGAAGATTGTAAGTTATTATAGATCCTTATAGTAATTAGAAAAAAATATAGTCAGCTATAAAAAACAATTAGTGGACATTAACTGGAAATACTATAGTTTTTCTTGCTTTGCATGTTTTTCTTCTTTATCTGGCAAGGTGTGTATAAGGTTGTGTGCTTGCCCACATTAAAAGATTAGTTTTATTTTTCTATTTAGTTAGATTAATATCTTATTTACAAAAGAAATTAAGATGGAGGTTCTAACACATCAAAGCTTGCCCCCAATGATGTGCTTCATCTAGAAATTAGCTACCACCTAATAGTTCCATAATCTTCCTAAGCAATACTTCTCTACCTTCAGAACAAGTGTTCATATACATTTTTTATTCAAATCATCACAAAGATGATCTTGTCTTTGAAGGTATTCCAGGGGCTATAACAATGATGGGAGTCCTCACTGACTCAAAAAAAAAAAAAACAACCACACATTTTTATTAGTTTATAATCACAGGTAATTGTTAGAGTGAAAGAAATATAATAGACAAAAGAGATATCTAGGATTTTCTTCTTTGTTTTTCTATATTGGGAAAATGTGGAAGAGAAATAAGTGAAGCTTGGAGAGTTTGGAGAGGATTGAAGAAAACAAATGAAAACCAGACCATTATTATCAGAGCATAATATGAAATATGATAAGGGCTTAGAAAATCAGAATGATAAGATAAATATGTGCAGTCAAATTTAGTCTGGTGAACTTTTGGAAGAAAACAAAGATTCTGTTGGAAATTAAACCAATAGTGTCTTGTGTTACACAATGACCAAACATAATTGAAGTCTATCTATGCCCTACCTTTGTGGAAATGCAAAGCATAAAGGTATTATATAAATTCATATAATGGAGGAAATGGCAAGACATAAAATATCCCTGTAAGTTTCATGATCACAACATGTATAAGGATGAAATTAGATGTCTGATTTTAAGTTTATACTCAATCTCAAAATCGCTTAAAATTTAATTGAAATACTTAAAACCATAAAACAATGAAAATAAAATATAAGTACAATATCTCAAGATGTGAGAGATTTGAAGAATTTTTGGATAAGAGACAGAAATGCAAGCTGGATTAGGGGAATCTCCCTGTAATCCCAGCATTCAAGAGGAAGAAGCTGAACAACTACAAGATTGAGGAAATCTTGATATATACTGAATTCCAGCATATATATATAAAGACTGTGTCTCAAAAAATCAAGCATACAAAATCGCCAAAGGATATAAAATCAAGTGTTTTGATAAATGTGACTATGTGAACTAAAAAATCTGCAGATAATGGAAAGCAATCACCTGAATGAAAACATATCTTCATAATAGGAGTTTTGTCATATGAGTTTTTACTTGCTGGTTAGGTTTATTCCAAGATATTTTTATATTTTTTTGCAGTTATTGGGAAGGGTATTGTTTCCCTGAGTTCTTTCTTAGACAATTTATCATTTGAAAATAGGACAACTACTAAATTTTTGTATTAATATCATATCTAGAAAATTTGCTGATTTTTTAACTGATGTAGTTCACTGGTAGAAATATGGGGTTGCTTATTAGTATCAAATCATCTACAAGTAATGGATTGCTTCTATTCCAACTTTTATCTCCTTTGATATCCTTCAGTGGTATTATTGCTCTAGCTAGAATTTCAAGTATTATATTGACTAGATATGAAGAAAGGGGGAAGCACTTTCCTGTTTCTGGTTTTAGTGGTATGGTTTGTTGTAATTAGAGGAGAGGTGTGGGTTATGTTCCTCAGTCACCAGCTGCTGGCCCGCTCAGCTGCTGGCTGCCTGCATCCGAAATAACCACATGAGAACGGCATTCATTCAAACTCTGCCTGGCCCATTATCTCTAGCCTCCTCTTGGCTAGCCCTCACCTCATAAACTAACCCATTATAAAAGTCTGTAAGTCACCACGTGTTGATTTACCGGAAAGGTCTAACCTGCATCCATCTGCCACGGGAGCCTCTTGGTGACTGGCTCACTTCCTTTCTTCTCCTCAGAACTTCCGTTCTGTCTACTCTGCCCACCTAAGGGCTGACCTATTTTATAAGCAGGCAGCTTCTTTATTCAACCAATAAGAGTAATACAAAATACAGGAGAACACTCCCACATCAATGGTTGACTTTTAATCCATTTAATTTGATGTTCTCTACTAACTTGATGTATATTGTCCTTATTTAGGTTAGGCATGTCAGTTTTGTCCTTGATCTCTCCAACAATGTTTATCATGAATAGCTGTGACATTTTGTTAAAGGATTTTTCAGCATCTAGTATCTTGATTATGTGTTGTGTAGTTATTTCTTTCAGTTTGTTTATATGATGTATTACATTGACTGATTGTAGTAATGAGGAACGGGCCACGTTCCTTGTGCCCTGTGGCCCTGGCTAGCTTAAACCCGGAATAATTACACGCAAACTGGATTCATTTAAACTTGTCTGGCCCATTTAGTTCTAACCTCTTATTAGTTAACTCTTACATATTTATCTAAACCATTTATGATAATATGTATCGCCACTTGACTGTGGCTTACTGGCATGATCGTAATCAGTGTCCATCTCAGGCTGGAGCAGCATGACAGCTACTGCCATACTTGCCTTCTTCTCTGCATTACATCCTGTCTACTCTGCCCACCTAAGGGCTGCCCTATCAAAAGGCCAAGATAGTCTCTTTATTCAACCAAGGAAAACAACAGAAATACAGAAAGACCCTCCTACATCATTTCCCCCTTTTCTGTTTAAACAAAAAGAAAGGCTTTCATTTTACCGTCGTAAAGTTACATATAACAAACCAGTTATCAAGCAAGAATTACAATTACAATATTTAGATCTAATTTATCTTTTATCATAACTAAGGAAAACTATAACTACAACTATCCATTCTTCAACTCTATCAAAGACTTCAGAAGGATATAATATTACCTAAGTAAACATGAAGTAAGCAACTTCCAAACTCTAGAAATGAGAGAGACATCTCGCAGCCTGTATATTAACCAAAGTCCCTCTGTACCATTGGGGTATCCATCTTCAGCCTACAGGCCTATAGTATCCAGCAGACATTTCCATGAAGCAGGAAATTTCAAAGATAGCTCAGTCAGTTTCTTCTGTGTCCTGCAGAATGTCTTGCATACTCTTTCATGAAGCAGGAACCCTGAAGGATCATCTCACATTTAGGCAAGTGCAGCAGTCCTCTTCCTGTGGGTTCTTTGTGTCCATTTAAGCAGTCCAGGCAAGAGCAGTTTCTTCTCCAAATGGCTAGCAAACTCCATAAGTAGCCTCTTCAATGTCCATCTTCCTCAGGAAGTAGCTTGGTGTTGCCAGGAGCAGACATGTCTCATTGTCATGAAAAGTCCTAAGTTATTAAAACATTAAATGCCATGTTCTGTTGTCTTTGAAAGATATGAAGAATGCCTATCTAACTGAAATGTATCTCTATATAGCTAGGAAATCTAACTAACATGACTATAAGCTTGACTATTATTGATGATTATTCATTAACAACCTATATATCCTAAGTATACATTAAATTTTTAAATGAACTACACAATCACAATATCTTAATCAAGATCAGAAATACATGTACATATAACAAAATTGACCTTAAATTTATATCACAAAGCAAAATTTATATTAATGTAAATTATTCATATCTATATCATCTTACCCTTTAAATGTAAAAAAATGCATTTATAAACAATATTTGGGAATATGGGCACAGTTATTTCTCTCCAAACTTCTTCCTGCTATATGGGGGTGCTGTTAATTAGGTCTTTCATTGTATAACCTGTGTGGCAGGTACATCTCAGTCAGCAGTTCAGTGAAGTAATTTTCTGAAGGTGTTCACAGCAACCTTTAAGGAGAACGTGGTCTGTCATACCAGATTGGCCTGTAGGAAATCCATAGGGTCTCATCTTCTGTGAAAACAAAAGAAGAAATGTTTTCCAAAGTATCATATCTTAGACCCAATTTCTGAAGTCATAATATCTTTATAATATACATGCTGCATTATCTTAGCCCATACAGTGAAATGTCTTTCTGAATTTAGCTCCTTTACAGTCAAAAAATTAAAGAAAACACAATAAAATACATCATCCAGACATTCTGTGAATTTTCCATTTTTATGTGGCTTATTTTTATTTCTTTTAATCTATAACTATCTGTAGTCTGTCTCTTTAAAGACTTTACCTTTTTTTAAGACATTGTTTATTTTATTACTCTATCTTTTTTTTTCTTCTCTTTCCCAAGCCTACGTACATTTATCTAACAGTATGACCCATTTTGAGGTCGTTTATGTCTGAATCTGTCTTATTGTGAATCTGTAATTCTTTACTATCCAGGAGCATTTCTTAAAATGCTAAGCACTTCTTAAAAACTTTAGCTTGTGCCATGTAGGGGTAATACAGTACCGCCTGTTTCCTGCCAGGTCTAATCCTTTACTGCGCTGTTATTATGATAATATGATCCTGTCTAAGATTAGCACAGTTCAGCATGGCAGAGCCACTCCTGCCTAACAGCCATTTGGTGCCCGAGTTTGACATAGTTCCGGGCACACAGTGAGTCCACACTGCCATCAAGCAAGCATCGTAGCAGTTTACTCACAAAACCCCATTCAAAAGCTCTGTCTCCTGGAGGAGCCAGACAGAGTTCATGATGGCAGCAAGGCCCAGAAACAGGTCTTTCAAAACCAACAGTTTCTAGTAGACTTGATCCCACTGCCTACCCAGGCAGGAAGAGCTGAGCCATGGTCATGGTCTCAGCTACTTTACTCCCAACCCCGAGTGGGCACACAAACATCTGAATCCAGAAATGCTCCATAGCCAGAGATTACACCAGTGGCAGGGCCAAGGAAGCCTCATTTCAAAATGGCATAGCTTTTCTCCTGCTGCTATTGCCGCAACAGGAAATTTCTCTGCAGAATGCCTCAGCAAACAGCAAAAAGCTGTGTTAAACTGTCTCTCTCCTTTTTAAGCCCTCTCAGGTTTTTAAGTGGATTTAGCCGACCGCATTGGACAGCCAATTTGTAGTAATGAGGGCCACGTTCCCTGTACCCTGTGGCCCTGGCTAGCTTATACCCAGAATAATTACACACAAACTGGATTCATTTAAACTCTGCCTGACCCATTTAGTTCTAACCTCTTATTGGTTAACTCTTACATATTTATCTAACCCATTTCTGATAATATGTATTGCCCCTTAACTGTGGCTTACTGGCATGATTCTAACCAGTGTCCATCTCGGGCCAGAGCAGCATGGTGGTGTCTGTTACACTTCCCTTCTTCTCCACATTCTTTCCTGCCTACTCCACCCGCCTAAGGGCTGCCCTAACAAAAGGCCAAGGCAATCTCTTTATTCAACCAATGAAAGCAACAGAAATACAGAAGCACCTCCTACACCAACTGATTTTCATATATTGAATCAACACAGCATCCCTGGGATGAAGCTTACTTGATTATGGTAGATGATCTTTCTGATGTGTTCTTGGATTTAGTTTGCAAGTATTTTTCACAGTATCTGCAAACAATATAAAATATCTTGGGAAAACTCTAATAAAGTAAGTGAGAGACTTGTATGGCATATCTTCAAGTCTTTAAAGAAAGAAATATCAGAAGTGAATATCTTGAAGAAGATATAAGAAGATGGAAAGATCTCCTATTCTAATGGATCATTAGAATTACCAAAGTAAAATGTCATTCTACTAAAAGCAATCTACAGATTCAGTGCAATAACCATCCAAATTTTAACACAAATCCTTACTGACATTGAAATGACAATACTAAATTTTGTGTCAAAAAAAGCAAAAATCAAGGATTGCTGAAACAATTCTAAATAATAATTTCTGGAGGTATCATTGTCCCTTCTTTCAATCTCTATGACAAATCTTTAGTATTAAAAACCACATGTTGTTGGCATAAAAACAGAAATGGTGATCAATGAAATTGAATTGAAATTCCATACATAATGAACCAATGCAAATCTATGGATACGTGATTTTTGATGCAGAAGCCATAAAGACTCACTGGAGAGAAGATAGAATCTTCAACAAACAATGCTGGTGGGTATTTGCATGTGGAAGTATGCTACTAGATCTATATTTAGTGCCTGGCACAAAATTCAACTCCAAGTTAATTAAAGACCTTAACATAAAACCAGACACACCTTACCTCTTAGAAGATAGTGGGGGAACATCCTTGAAAACATCAGCACAGGTCATAATTTTCTATACCAAGCACTGATAGTACAGGCTTTAAGATAAAAAATTAATTGACAGTACCTCCTGAAACTGAAAAGCTTCTGTAAGGCAAAGGAGACCATGAATATAACAAAAGAGCAGCCTGCAGAACGGGAAAAGTTTTTCACCAGCTCCACATGGAATAGAGGGCTAATATACAAAATGTATAAAGAACCAAATAAACTAGACATCTAAAAAACAAACAATCTAACTTAAAAAATAAAGTACAGTTCTAAGCATAATTACCAATAGGCTCATCTCAAATACCTGAGAAACAATTAAAGAAATAGTAATATCCTTAGTCAGAGAACTACAAATCAAAACCACTTTGATATTCTGTCTTATTCCTGTTCAGAATAACTAAGATCAACAACACAAATGGCAACAGCTCATGCTGGCAAGGGTGTGGAGTAAAGAGGAACACTCCTCCAGTTCTGGTGGGAGTGTAACTTGTACAGTCACTATGGAAATCAATATAGTGAGGGTTCCTCAAAAAAATTGTGAATTGATCTGCCTAAAGATACAGCCACACCACTCGTGGACAAATCCCCCCCAAAAAAATGCCCAATTATACCTCAAAGATACTTGCTCAGGTATGGTCAATGGAACTTTATTCATAACAGCCCCATACTGGAAACAACCTAAAAGTCCCTCAACTGAAGAATGGATAATGAAAATGTTGTACATTTGTACAATAGAGTATTACTCAGCTATTAGAATGAAGGACAACATTAAATCTTCAGAGAAATAGATGGAACTAGAAAAACAGTCATTCTGAGTGAGACAACCTTGACATAGAAAGACAAACAAGATATGTATGTAAGAACATAAGTAATGTTAGCTGTTAAGTAAAGGATAATAATAATACAATCTATAGATTTTAAGAATTTAAGCAAAGAGGAAGTCTAGGAGGATGCATGAATCTCTCTGGGAAGGGGAAATGAATAGATTTCCAGGGTAGGTGGGAGATCTTGTTGATGGGAACAGGATGGATCATGTTAGGGAAGGAGAGACTGAGGGATAGCAAGGAGAGGGGCTAGTAGAATTGGTAGGCAATTCAGGTGCAATGTGGAAACAGTTCAGTTGAAATTTCCTAGAACCTATGACAGAGACTCTAGCAAGGACTCCTAGAAATGTGTGGAGCTTAAACTACCCAACTTCTGACATCAAGCTAGGCTTCCAGTGGTGAGATTGGACACCAACAAAGACAAAGCCTTTTACTCCAAAACTGTCCTACCTGTGAGATCCAATCTGCCACCCAACCCCAAGCACTTGAATATTTTCCCCAGGGCCAGCTCTTTCCCACAACTCTAGCAGGCTACATAGGCACAGGCACAAGCTGCACCAGTTGGAAAAACAGAAGAGTGACTTGCCTGTCAGCTGGGTTGCCCAAAGTCCAGACCCCAACTAAATTTCAGGCTGCATCCTGCGCCCCTACTGCTCCCATCCCAGCATCAGCAAGGCAGCTGGGCCCTGCCCCCAACTCTCATGAAAATCCATTGCTCTGGTACAGTCCCCAATAGTCTGCAAGCAGATGAGAGACCTCTGTCCTTACAAGACCCACTCTGCTGCCAAAACCCACGCACTTTAACATCTTCCCTATAGCCAACCCTCTCCTGCAATCCCAGTAGACTATATAGGGATAGATACAAATCATACCAGTTGGAAAAAACAGCAGACTACGTGCACACAGGTGCAAACCATAACAGTTGAAAGACCAGGAACAGGCACAAGCCACACCAGGTAGAAGAAAATTTGAGTAATGCAGGTATAAGAGCACATTCAGCAACTGAAAGAGCAATGTTGTACCACCAGACCCCAGTGATCCTGCAAGACCTGGATATTCCTATGTAGCTGAAACACAAGGATACCAACCTAAAATTTACTTTAAGAAGATAATAGAGGGTCTTAAAGAGGAAATGAAAATTTCTCTTAAAAAATCAAGGAAAAGACAAAGATTGGAAGAATTAAATAAATCCTTCAAAGAAAGCAAAAAAAAAAAAACCAAGGAAAAACAATTAACTATGTGAAGGAAATGTTTCGAGACTTGAAAACTGAAATAGAAACAATAAAGAAAATACAAACTGATGAAATTCTGGAAATGGTAAATCTGGGTAAATGAACAAGAAATACAGATGCAAACATCAACAGAATACAAGAGAGGGAAGAGAGAATCTCAGGCATTGAAGGTAAGGTAGAGGAAATAGATTCATCAGTCAAACAAAATATTAAATCCAATAAATTTCTAATACAAAACATTCATAAAACCTGTGACACCATTAAAGGACCAAATCTAAGAATAATAGAGATAGCAGAAGGAAATGATTCCAGCTCAAAAGTACAGAAAACTTTCAACAAAATCATAAAAAAGTTTCTCAACCTAAAGAATGCATTCCTATAAAAGTAAAAGAAGCTTACAAAACAGCAAATAGATGGGACCAAAAAAGTCCCCTTGCCTCATAATGATCAAAATATTAAATATACAGAATGAAGATGGAATTTTAAGAGATGAAAAGGAAAAAGACCAAGTCATGGACAAAGGCAAACCTATCAGAATTACACCTGACTTCCCAATGGAGTCTCTAAAAGCTAGAAGGTCCTAGACAGATATATTAAAGAAATTAAGGGACCATGGATGCAAGTCCCAACTACTATACCCAGAGAAACTTTTAATCAATGTAGATGGAGAAAACAAGGTATTTCAGGTCAAAACCAGATTTCAACAATACCTATCCACAAATCTAGTACTAGAAGGAAAACTCTAACACCAGCAACTCAGTTACATACACAAAAATCATAGGCAATAGATAATCGCACAAGAGAAAAACCCAAACGTGGGAAACACATACACAATCATGACCATGACCAAATCCACAGAATAAGAGAAATTAAGAAGCACTGGTCAATAACATCTCTTAATATCAATTTACTCAATTAGCCAATAAAAAACACAGAGTTGCAGCACACAATGCCTGTCTGCACTCTATATGCTGCCAAACAGTTCCTGAGCTTCAGTCAAGGGGCTGGAGGTTGAAACATACAAAGACACACAGAGACAGACAGATAGAGAGACAGAGACAAGGTAAGAAGCCTCTTATTCAATAGCAACATGGAGACTTATATACCCAACAGTCAGGTGGGCCAACAAGTGAAAACCTTATCCTCTGATCCTCAAGGCAAGGCAACACATGCACGTGAAGCACAGCTTTCAGTAACTCAAATCAAAAGTAAAGATCTCTAACGGGGAAGAGCAGCTGGAGCCCAGGACTCCAAATGGTCTCAACGTCTCCCCCCCTAAATTTTTTATAAGACAGAAGACCCTGCTGTCTTAGGTCATCTCAGAAGAATAAACCCTTACCCGTCTTTGGGAGGCCCCTTCCCTGTCTTAGGCAGGCCCTCCTCTGTAGAAGTTGCCTGTCTACAGAGGAGTCTTCATTGTTTGGGCAATATTTGCTGTCAAACCTGGGGTACATCCGAGTTACTGGCCAACAGGCTCAGAAGGACTTGCTAAGTGACCATATGCTGAATTCTTATGGACTGTCTGATCTTACACAGAATTCAGAGATGAATGCCCATGGCACCAGGCATTAAGATTGCCAGCAAGAGGGTCCCCAATCACCACTGGACCTAGCCTCCCATTTGAGCTATGGTATTCTACCAACCCTTTGGCTAAAACAGGGGGCATACAGGTATCGACAATCTGGTGTGCTAATTGTAACATTTCAAGGGCTATTCAAGTAACCATTGAGCTGTTTCACTACATAATTAGCAATATTAACAGATGTCACACAAATGGAATAATAAAAGTGTGAACAAGACATTTGTTGTATAAGTCATAAGAAGTACATCCGCTCCTACAGTAGGGCAGTTTATTGATTCAAATTTAAAAGTCCAAATTTAATGTGGACATTCAGGGCATTCTGAGTCTGGAGAGAATCGTTGACTTGTCTCGCCAGTTTATCCATGGTGTCTGACACCAACAATATTTCTGCCATTGCCAGTCATGCGACAATGGCTGCAGCAGCAGACACTGTGATGACAGCAACCACTGCAGCTTTCACTCCAAAATCTTATTTCTCTTGATACAGGATCATCTCAGTCTGCTTAATCTTTTTGGTAATTGGCAGTAGTATGATGGCTGGTACCAGAACCAACAAGGGAACACTAGAGTGGTCAACCCAGCATTTGCTCAGGCCACAGTTTCTGAAAAAGCAACCAAGAATACCTTTTCCCCCAAAAGTACTATTTCATACTACAAAAAGGGGGAAAAAAGAAAGAAAGCTAAAACATAAATGAGAGATTTAATAATGTCAGGGCTCACAGAGAAATAATCCAAAACAGGAAGATAGGAATTACACTCACTTTTATAGGATTCCTTTAAAGTAATATTGAAAACCCCCAAAATGTAACAAAACAAAAAGCATTCACAAAGGAAAAGGTCTGATTAATAGAAGCCTGTTCTATTGCCATATTGCGTAAAGCAGTTCCAGCAGTATAGATTGAGGAATAAAACCATGAATACAAAGAACTACCTTGGCTCACTGATCAATACAAGGAGGTTCCATACCAGGCTTCATACAGTGCTTTCTGCTTGATTGGGACTCACCAGGAGGCTCAGGCTCATCACAGGATCTTTTCCAAGCATTTTCCACAGCCCGAACATATCACTCTTGTATCCAAATGGGCTTGTCCGTTCCTGAAGGAAAAACACAAACAGCTCTTCTCACCCAAGCCAACAGGGGTGTGGGCTCCTTCCACTGTCCTGTAATAAGGTCTTTCCATCATACCCATCCTAAAGACTGAGAACTTTTATTCCAATGTCTTTCCATGGCTGAGTGACCCTCACAATTCACAGTTTAAAAATTTAGAATAAATAAAATAGAAGCCATTTGTGTATTGAGAGAATATACTCCCCCTATTTATTTTTGTGAAATATTGTTCTATAACCATATGCATTCTTTCTACTACAGCTTGTCTAGTAGGGTTATATGGAATACCTGCAATATGTTTAATATCATTATTTACACAAAAAGTTTGAAATTTTCCACTGTATACACAGGACCATTATCTGTTTTAATAATATTAAGTAAGCCCATATAAGCAAAAGCCAGCAGGCAATGAGCTATCACTTCCTTAATTTACTCTCCACTATGCAAAGAAGCAAAAACTATTTTAGAGCAAGTATTTACCAAAACATGCATGTATTTCAGCTTTCCAGCTGAGGGTAATTATTGATAATATTGTAAGGAATCAACATTAATTGTGCTATCTACTTGCCTTGAGGAATGAACCACCACCTCTTCTTGGATAAACATCTTAAACTTATTCTCCTCTTGATAGTCTGCATCTACTGTCTCAGGGTGTATCTGGATCTCCTTTAAAAGGGTACTGCTTCTGCCTAATATTAATCCCATGGTACCCTTTGTTAAGGGCCCATATACTCCTGTAGGTGGTGCTTGCACTCCAATTTGTGGAGTTAAGACTGCTTTGGCAGAGGTACGAAGGTCCAATCCTGTGCTCCTTGGTGTAGGTCTGACAAAGTCTGCAATGTAAAAGGATTGCTCTGCAGAAGGAACTGGATACGGCCACTGCCAGGGTACTGTCCCTGTGGTTGCTGGGTCATTACTCCATACACTGAAGTTTTGGGGCCCTGGAGCAGGGTCCTCTGACAGTTTCCCTGCTGTTGATTAATTATAGGTGGCAGGGGTTTCCCATCTATATGTGTTTTGGAGAGGCAGTCAGTAGCCCAATGCACTACCTTTCTGCATCTAGGGCACGTGCCAGGTTTCCTCCTTCCCCTCTTCATTAGCTGTGGGCATTCCTTTCAAAAATGACGAGGAGTTCTGCAATTAAAACAATCATGACCTCTGGCCCTCAGTCCCTGTCCTTGTATGTTTCAACAAGGTTAAATAGCTGTTGTCATAACTTGGACTTGATTGAAATGCCCATCCACATCTCTACATATCCTGATATATTCATTTAAACTCCTTGCTTTGTGAGGGCATAAGGCTTCCTTACAATATTTGTTGGCATTTTTTAATCCAAGTTGCTTTATTATAGGCATGGCTGTTGTCACATCTCCAAACAATCTATCTGCTAGTTCTAACAGTCTATCTATGTAATCTTGGAATGGTTCAGAGGGGCCTTGTAAGACTTGATAATTGATCCCCAGCTGCTTTGTTAGGTAGGGCCTTCCAAGCTTTACTGGCAGCTGCAGCTATTTGGGCGAATACACCTGGATCATAAAGAATTTGTTGCTGTATGTATAAACCCCAGACCCAGTTAATATATCTAGATTACGTTGAGCTTGACCCACTAGAACATTTAATTGGGCCATTTGTATACAATTTTTCTGATATTCCCCTCACCATAGGAGATAATCTCCCCCAGATAAGACAGCACAGCATAATTGCTGCCAATCACTTGGTGTTAAATTCAGAGCTGATAAAGATTCTACCATGGCCAATGTGAAGGGTGCTTGAGCCCCATATGCAGCAACAGCTTCCTTTAATCGCTTCATATCTTTAAATTGTATTGCAAAATGTTGGCGAATTATTTGTCCCCGGTTGTTGGTGTCTGGCACCTCCATTCCTGGAACAACAATGTGTGTAACACAGAAGCAAACTCCTTAGTTTTGTTCAATGTTAGAACCCCTACTTAACTGTGACCACCACCCTTCATTATTATAAGCCAGTGGGGCCAAGGGAGTTGGGTGTGAATCTCTTTTTTTCTTTACATTTTCTCAGTATTTTACAGAGATTCCTTATTTCCCTATGTATTATTTCCTCCTCATCTTCTGGTAATTCCTCACTATCCTCTACAAACTTGAAATCGTCAAACTCCTCCCTAGCGACTGACTATTCCCTGAGCAAGGCAGAGAAGATACTGCTAACAATTCCCATCTTAATTCCTCAATACATCCCTGCCAGCTGGGAATGACCCTGTCTGCTTACCCCTCTTTCTTGGTTTGACTTTGCACTTGCTGCCAGCACTGCCTGGAACCAAAACCCTAGCCGAGCGAAGGACGTCAGGATTAACACATACCCCAATCCACCCTCACCTTCTAAGGATGACCTCTCAGCATTTCCTATTTCCCGATCTCGGGGGGGGGGGGAGCCTCCAATTGCAGTGCACAAATGCCTGTCTGTGCTCTATGTGCTACCATAGATTTCCCAAGCTTTGTGCAAGGGGCTGGAGGTTGAAACACGTAAAGACACACGGACAGACAAAGAGACAGAGACACGGACCTCTAGTCACTGGTAAGAAGCCCTTTATTCAGTAGCAATATGGAGACTTACATACCCAACAATTAGGTGGGCCAACAGATGAAATCCTTATCCTCTGATCCTCAAGGCAAGGCAACACATGCTCATGAAGCACAGCTTTCAGTAAATCAAATCACAAGTAAAGATCTCTAGCAGGGAAGAGCAGCTGGAGGCCAGGACTCCAAATGATCCCAACACAGAGTAACATCATGGGATACAAACATAAAATCCATTCTATGAATTCATAGAAACAGAGCTGAACTTCAAAAGCAGAAACTATCTCATAGTAAAGGGATGGGAAAGATTTTCTAATCAAATGGATCTAAGAAGCAAACCAGTGTCACTATCCTAATATCTAACAAAATAGAGTTCAAACTAAAATTAATCAACAGATATGAAGAAGGAAATTTCATATTCTTCAAAGGAAAAATCCATTAATATGATCTCTAGGTTCTGACCCTCTATGCCCAGGGCACCAGCATGTGTAAAAGAAATATTACTAAAGAATACATTTTAATTTATTTTAATTTCAATTCTCTGTGTAAATTTCACTAAATGTTTTTATTATTTAAAAAGTTTATTTTTTTACTTCAATGAATTTTATTTAGTGCAAAAACCTTTTGCCTTTTTTTAAACAAAATCTAAGATTAAACAAATCTATCAGATCAAAGTTGAAAAAGGCAAACCAACAGAAGGAGAGGAACCCCAAGATAAGGCAAAAGAATCAGAGACCCACTTGTTTGCACAGTCAGGAGTCCCGTAAAAAAAAAATTAAGCTAAAAGCTATATTACATATCCCTAAATGACCTGGTACAGACCATGCATGCTGGCTCAGTCTCTGTAATTTCATATGAGCTTTGCTAATGTTGATTTAAAAGTCCTTATTCTCCTGGTGTTCTCCATACCCTTTGGCTCCCACACTTTTTTCCTTGGGCACCCTGATCTCTGAGGGGAGGGAGTTGATGAAATACCCAAATTAGAGCTGTGTGTTCTAACATTTCTCTCTCCACCTCCTTTCTCTCTTCCTTCCCACCTTCCCTAAATATAATGCCTGGCTGTGGGCCTCTGTTCCCATCCGCTGCATATGGGAGATTCTCTAATGAAGGCTGAATAAGATACTTATTATACTTACATTTCTCTATATCTATTTATGTTAAAATATTCCTGGACAGTCACCTGTTGTGGTTCAGGCCTATAATTCAAGCATTCTTAATTTTGAGAACGACAGACTGTGTTTTCCAGGCAGGCCTAGGTGATACACAATTT
Organism: Dicrostonyx torquatus; assembly: GCA_028555095.1. Taxonomy (NCBI): domain Eukaryota; kingdom Metazoa; phylum Chordata; class Mammalia; order Rodentia; family Cricetidae; genus Dicrostonyx; species Dicrostonyx torquatus. Next base: position 146,558 of record JAQHUG010000392.1, on the reverse strand, counting down.
TCAGAGACAAAAACCAACTTACATCAGAGTTTTAATAAAACTAAGCATGCTGTTTTGGGCAAAATAATTTCATTATTGATTAAGGATTGATTGATTCCATGCTTCACTATATATTCCACACTTGTCTATAAATCACTATACAATTCAGGGTGAACCATAGTGCATAGCAGTCCTCCTTCTTTAGCCTTACAAGTAGTAAGATTAAAACTGGAGTCCCCCAAACCAAGTTTCTTTAATTGTTTTGGCTTTTTTCGCTAATGTTTCTATATGGCAACCTATAGATTAGACATTTTAAATTTCTTGCAAGTTGTACATTAACAGAAGATCAATACCTTCTAATTTTATCCTTAAATTTGTCCTGATGAATTGCAAATGAGAAGAGAAAGAAACTATATGCAATTCATGGACTAAATCAAATAAGCTGTAGCTTTCTATCTAAGAATCTTGTTCATTTCATGACCATGATAAAGAACAAACATTCATTTGGTTTTCTTCGCAAATATAGCTCAAAATAGCATTTGGGAACATTTTACCATAACTTTCAAGATTATTTTGTCAATCCCATTAAAGAGACAAGTAATAATGAAGAGAAAGGTTTAGTCATTGAAGCCAAATTGGGAATATGGACAAATAAAGAGATTCAGTAATTTCCCAAGTCCATCTTCAGTGTACTAGCTAGCATGAGGCTCAGTTTTAAAAAGATGACAATAAGTATGTATAACAACGTAGTCCAGTTTGAGGCACAGACTCATCTATCATTAGTGCATAAATGTTTTAGCTCCAGTCTCTACTCTAAACTTGTCTGACAATCTGTCAGTACCTCATGAACATCTTCCTAAAAGACAAATTTTTCCTCTCACTGGCACCAGGGATTCAGTCATTCCTTTGTCCCCCAAAATAAATAATACTGAAATAATTAAATAAAAATCTATACAAAAATACCATGCAGATTTTGTGGAAGTGAAAAACCAAATATACATGCTTTTAACACACCAAGAGAAAACATTTTTGAATTTAAAATCTTATAATCAATAGAAATATTTATCAATTTAGTATGTTACAATTTGTCTTGAGAACAATTACATAAGCTAATAAAATCCAACATTGGCATTTTAACATTTAGATACTTAGCTTGATATTATCAAGCATGAAGGTCACTCAAGGTGGACTGTCCTTCATAATAAGCAGCTTGTAAAGCCAGGAATTGGAGATTTAGAATGCTGATTACTGGTAAAAGGATAGGATATATGTGGTATCTCTGGACTTTGGTACATATGACATTCTAAACTTCCTCTCAGGGAATTTTTAAATTTTATAAAATTTTACAAAACTTATAAAATTAGTATCTATTCAGAGTTATTTTATGAAGAACAAGGATATTCCATTGTCCCTTCTCTAAAAAGCAATACATTTGCGTCTAAACCCTCTACCAATACCCAACCCCCAAGGTGTAGAAAAGAGCATGAAAGATTTTAAAAGCCTGAATTCTGAGAGGAACATAATAAAACAGTGTTTTCTTGACATAATAAGACTGCTGTACTTATAAACACATGGCTTCTGTGGTATCCTATACAAGATTAAGCCAGTCTACCTTCTAGCATGGAGTTAGAAAGGGTTTAAGAGCTCCTGCCCCTTAATGTGAAGCTGTTTGCTTCCTAGAGAGGCCTATAACTCTCCAGTAGATGTTCCTATATAGATGAGTATATGAACAGCACAAATTGGAAAATAGATCTTTTTAAAGATTAAGACATAAAGTCAAAGGATACAGAGGTGGTGGTATTCTGAGAAGAGTTAGAGGGATAAATGGAAAAAATATGATCAAATACATTATCTTCTCAAGGAATTAATAAAATATATTTTAAAGGTAGTAAATCCAATGGGCCTGTCAATTAACTAGAAAGGTTCAGGAAAACATGTCTGTTCTAGAAATTTCAGAAAGAGTATAAGACCTAAACTGTATCTAAGCACAATTTTCTGTTTAACCTTTACCATTCTTGATCCCAGATTTGTTAGTATCAAAGCCTGGGTACTGGGTCCATACCTTGTCAATAAACCAATAAAAGAAACAAAGTAGTACTGACAAATAGAAAAACTGTATTCATTGTGCTCTCATTAGGAAGAGTAAAGAGGTCCACTGAGCTTCTCATGTCCATCTCCCAGGACCTGATATGCGGATTAGGTTTAAATAGAGAGTAGAGGCATGGATAACTTAGCATCCCTAGTCAAGAAGTGGTCTTGCCATCATTATTGTCCAGGGTTCAGATTATCCTGCAAGGTCATCTGATAAGTTGTCAGATGTATGAAAGCACTATTTATGGGAAAAATTCATGTCCTAAATGGAACAAGACTTCATCCTTTTTAATTTTCCAACATGAGATTTGTAGGGACATTCCAATCTTATGGTGATCCTTGTTTAAATATTCTGATAGCCAAATGGAAAGTACATGTGTCTTTTAATAACACTTTGATTCATGAAAGTATGGTTACACTCTAACCCCCAGGGAATCTGTTCTGGGACATGGGTATATCTGACTATCATTTACTGTGACTTATATGGCAATTATTGACTTTCACCTATTGAAAGTGTTCTGTTCTGCAATGGTCCCTTTGTCAGTGTGCTTTGAATTTCATGAGTGCTACAAGTCACAACATTATACTGCAATTTCTCAGCCATCATTCCTGAATGACTTATCAGAACCACAGGTTTCAGTAAAGATTAAACCAAATGGTAAGGATTTCTGGCATTACTGCGTTGTGAATAAAACAGCTGTATTTTGTTGAATTTTTTTGCTCTAGCTAACTCCTCTTCTGTTACATATTTGGGGATTAATTCCCATAGTTCAGGACTGTCTCCTATACATTTGTGGCTTAATAATCATATTTCCCTAGCTACGCATGAAAACAGTTTCCGACTGCCAGACCTTGTTCCTCTTTTCTAGGTAAACACAGAGATCTGCCTTCCTGCAATTATCTTTATCAGCTGGCATCTGGCCAGTGTTTAGGGTCCAGACCAAAGCATTCCATTTAAAATATTCACAGATCCAAGGACATAGAATTGCTACTTGCCCAAGCTGCCACCCTGGTTTTAGTTCACTTAAAGAAGAGGAATACAATGACTTAAAACTAACCTTCATTAAATGATTCCCAACTTCTTATGCTCACTTTCACCTCACTTTACTGATGATTTTAGTTCACGAAATTTACTGCTTCTGTTTTACTCACATTGACAGCAGAAGAGATAATTAACCATAACCCAGAGAAAGACTCACTTCATCCTGGAAGCACAGACCCACAACACCCAAGATCAGAACAGCTGAGAATGGCATGTACTGAAACTGATAATTTAACGTCCTGAGTCTCCTCTTTGTTCCTACTGCTTAGAGCAGTAAGTGGAAACTCTAGATCTAGGACTACAGAAATTGCAGCATTAGTTTCCCCCTGACTGTTGGTTGCCTAGCTACCTGTTATCCTCTACACATGCTGGGAGAAAAAAAAAAGCAGCACACTGATTTAAAAACAATCCATGTCCTATTCACAATTTTACTAAAATTAACCATTTTATCTCTTTAATAAACTGCCACTCCTACTTTTGAGATGATGACCATGGATATCTCTCTCTCTCTCTCTCTCTCTCTCTCTCTCTTTCTCTCTCTCTCTCTCTCTCTCTCTCTCTCTCTCTCTCTCTCTCTCTCTCTCTCTCTCTGTNTCTCTCTCTCTCTCTCTCTCTCTCTCTCTCTCTCTCTCTCTCTCTCTCTCTCTCTCTCTGTGTGTGTGTGTGTGTGAAAACTCTTATTTTTATGAGGTGATAGAGTTCCAGTTCTGGAACCTGCTAGGTATGGGGAATTGCTTGTTATAAGGTTATATATATGAATGTTTGTAACAAGTATAACAAAGGGAAATAGAGAATAAGAAGGATAAGAATAAAAAACATGGATAGATGAATTCTGTTGTGAGTAGATTTCTTAACCCTTAGATTCCAGCTCCCTTAGCATGTTGTGGTATCTTTAATTGTACACTGAGAGGGATTCCTAAGAGCTAGATTCAGAAACTCAGTTACATGAGTGTGTATTTCCTCATCTAAAAATTGATGCTTATATTCTACATGAAACCCTGAATCATGTTGGAAAACTTTTGACAGATATAGCAACAATTGCAGATCTGCAGAAATTTATGTGCTGAGAACTATTTCCTTCACTATGTACTACTGTCAAGTATTATATAGAAAATAGGTAAATAAGACTCAGAACGAAAAAATAGTTTTACCAATAATGATATAAGAGACAATAGCCAATATTGAGTGAAATTTACCTGGAAATAAACAGATACATATTAAACAGTGACAGGACTATGTTGACAATAAAATATATGATTCTACTTCATTAGTTAAGATTTCCATTGCTGTGGAACAAAACAAAACAAAACAAAACACCATGCCCAAAAGCAATTTGGAAAAGAAAGGGCTTATTTGGCATAAAGGCTGCAGTACATCTTGAAGTGAAGTAAAAAGGAACTTAAGGCAGGAACTTGGAGGCCAGAATGGAAGCTAAAACCATGGAAAAACACCACTTACTGACTTACTTCTCATAGCTTGAACAGCTTGCTTTCTTATGTAACGCAACACAATCATTTCAGGGGTTACACATCCCATAATGGACTGGGCCCACCCACGGAAATCATTAATCAAGACAATATTCTATAGATATGCCTACAGGCCAATCTTATGGAGGCATCTGTCAGTTAAGCATCTCTTTTCCCAGATATGACTCTGTTTGAATCAAATTGATAAATCCAAGTAGTACCTCCACCAAAGTTCACTTTGGTGAATGAGACAGTTTACTGGAATTGTGTATAGAGAATAGGTAACCAGTTACTTATAGAAGTGATCTGAAATCACTGGAAAATCTTACTCCAACATTGATTATAACTACCTTGCATTGATGGAGTTGTTGGCTTGTATTATTACTCTGAAGGCCCAAATAAAAGTCAAGCTGTAGAATAAATACTAGAAGGCTGCATTAAAATATTCTAGTAAGAAAATGAGAGATCCATTTTGAATCACTTTTAAACTCACCTCTTTCTTCTGTGGTCTAGAAAGCCTCACATTTGCACAACAATCCATTGTCTAGAACTTATAGGAATTGAAATTCAGTTATGTGCCTGAAAACTCTGAAAATTGAGGTATAAATTCATTGCAAAAAAAAAGTTTCTTCTAGATTCCTCTAAACTCTCTGTTCATTTGGGCGCAGGGCCCTGCCCGGGTACTGGATTTTTTCCCAGCCCAGCCCAGCTCCCCCTTCCAGCTGCGGGGTCCTAGGACCTCACAAAGCAGCAGGCTCCAGGGCTAAGGCTCTGGGGATCTGGGAGTGAGTTCAGGGAAGC
>JAQHUG010000392.1:101247-136114 GCA_028555095.1 Dicrostonyx torquatus | reverse complement strand
GTTTCTCTTCAGAAAACTGAGGCCCTCCTGTAGATATTAACCAAAAATGACATAACAAGATGCTGTAAGACTAGGCAGTCACCTTATATTAAGGCTGGAAAGGCAATCCAGTATGAGAACTAAGGTCTGAAATAAACAGCAAAAGAGTCAGAGACAGTCCCTGCTCCCACTCTTAGGAATTCTCCAAGAAGAACAAGCCATATAGAAGAATCATTCTTTCTTTCTTTCTTTCCTACATTCCTTCTTCCTTCCCTCCCACTGTGATTATGCCAAATCTTTCCTAATTCCTCTCCCTCTTCAAAGTCTGACAATGCCCTATTCCCACCAACATGAATCCAGAATTACTCTTTTTTTAATAGTTTTATTGAACTATACAGTTTTTTATACTCCACTACTTTCCTCCCCCTTTCCATCTACCCTCTTCTGAAACCTCCATGATCCCAAATACTCAGGGGAACTTGTCTTTTTCTCCTTCCTATATAAATACATGTATGTCTCTCTTTGGGTCCTCTTTGTTTTCTAGGTTCTAAGGGGTTATGGACTATAGGCTGGTTTTTCTTTGCTTTTATGTCTAAAAGTCACTTATGCATCAGTACATATTTGTCTTTATGGGTCTGGGTTGTGTCACTTGTTATGTTTTTTTCTAGTTCCATCCATTTGCCTGCAAATTTCAAGATGTCATTTTCTTTTTCCCATGAGTATTAATCCATTGGGTAAATGTACCACATTTTCTTTATCCATTGTTTGGTTGAGGAGCATCTAGGTTGTTTCCATGTTCTGGCTGTTACAAATAATGTTGCTATGAATGTAGTTAAGCACGTGTCCTTCTTGTATGATTGAGCATTCTTTGAGTTTCTACCCAACAGCAATATTGCTGGGTTTTGAGGTAGTTTCCTAGTTTTCTGAGAAATAGTCATTTTGATTTCCAAAGTGGCTATACAAGGTTCTACTCTCACCAGCAATGGAGGAGTGTTCCCCTTACCCCAATCATCTGCAGCATAAATAAACTGTCATCAATATTTTTGATCTTGGCCATTCTGACAGGGGTCAGATGGAATCTCAAAGTTGTTTTGATTTGCATTCCTCTGATGGCTAAGGATTTTGAGTATTTTCTTAAATGTCTTTCAGCCATTTGAGATTTGTTTGTTCAGAGTTCACTGTTTAAGACTGTACCTCATTTTGTTATTATTATTATATTATTTGTCCTTTTCATGTCAAGTTTCTGGAGGTTTTTTTGTGTATTTTAGAGATCTGCCCTCTGACTGATGTGGTGTTGGTGAAGATATTTCCCAATCTGTAGGCTGCCATTTTTTCTTGTTGACCATGTCCTTTGCTTTACAGAAACTTCTTACTATCAGGAGGTCCCAATTACTAACTGTTGCTCTGTCTGTGTTACTGAGGTTCTATTTAGGAAATAGTCTCCTGTGCCAATGCATTCATTCAAGTGTACTTCTCACTTCTTCTTCTATGAGTTTCAGTGTGGTTGGTTTTATGTTAAGGTCTTTGATCCATTTGTACTTGAGTTTTGTGTATGGTGATAGATATGTATCTATTTGCATTCTTCTACACGTTGTTATCCAGTTATGTGATAACCATTTGTTGAATATGCTTTCTATCTTCCATTTTATAGTTTTAGCTTCTTTGTCAAAAAACAGGTGTTCATACGTATGTAACTTGATACCCAGATAATAATTCTTTGGTCCCTCTGTCTCTTTTTATGGCAATAGTAGGCTGTTTTCATTACTGTAGCTCTATAGTAGAGTTTGAAGTCAGGGGTTGTGATGCTTCAAGAATTTCCTTTATTGTAAAGGATTGTTTTGGGTATCCTGGGTTGTTTGTTTTTCCATATGAAGTTGAATATTATTCTTTTGAGGTCTGTAAGAATTTTTGCTAGGATTTTGATTGGCATTACATTGAATTGTTAAATTGCTTTTGCTAAAATTGCCATTTTTACTATGTTAATTCTATCTAGAGAAGACCATGAGAGATCTTTCAATCAATGAGAAAAAGAACTGGTTATTTGAGAAAAAACAATAAAGTAGAAAAACATTTATCAAAACTAACCAAAAGGCAGAGAAAGAATATCTAATTTAACAAAATCAGAAATGAAAAGGGGGAAATAATAACAGACATGGTAGAAATCCAGAGAATCATCAGGTCATACTTCAAAAACCTGCACTCCACAAAATTGGAAAACTTAAAGGAAATGGACAATTTTCTTGACAAATATAATAGGCAAACCAGTTTATAATTAATATAGAACTCTGTGAATTTCTTTGGGACTGAATGACTTCAGGGCCAGGCAGGACAGAATCTTCAGGCAACACATGATGCCAACATGGACAACTAAATCCACTTAAAACCTAAAAGAGTATGGAAAGTAATTCTAGACACAAAAGAATAGAGTTAAGCACAGCTTATTGATAGCAGCACTTTCTTGTGTGGGCTCTCTTTGCTAGAGGCAAACACATCTCATTTAGGAAAGTCTTCCTGACTCAACTTTAGCTATGAAAACTAGCAGCTCTTTTAAGAGACCTTACCACCAAAAACAAATAGTGTTTATGAATTTCTGACAGCATGCTTCTTGGTGGTGTCAGGGACTTTGAAACTTCTTTGAGTTGTGGCAATAAGTATGGATTTGTCCAATACCTCTACCATGAAGCTACTCTCTCAGAAAGCTAAGAAATGGAGTGGGTACAGCCATCAAAACCAGAACTTTACTCCTAGTCATATTGCTTAGCAAATTAAAGACTCATGTGGTCAGAAAAAGAGATATACAGTAAATATAGATTCAAAGACAAAGAAAACCTCTAAATAGTTTACAGTGTGTTTAAAAATATTGCCAGACAAATATTGGGAGCATTTGAGGTGGGGGTGAGGTGGGGGGAAGGGGAAAGAGGGAGAGAGAATGGAGAAGGGGAGGTTCAGGGAGAGATTGCAAGAGTGGCATGGTTGAGATGGAGGAAGGACAGATATGGGAGCAAGGAAGATGATATCTTAATTAAGGGAGACATTTTGGGGTTGGCAAGAGGCTTGGCCCTAGAGGGTTTCCCAGGTGTTCATGGAGATGTCCCCAGCTAGGACCCTGGGCAGTGAAGTAGAGGGCACCTGAAGTGGCCTTGTCCCATAGTCAGATTGATGACTATCTTGAATATCACCATAGACGAGGAAATGGAAATTTTGAATGATATTATTTAAAAGGCAATAAAAATAAATAAATAAATACATGTATGCTTGGGTGAGAAAAGGAAAAGGATAAATTTCTTAAAATAAAATTTAAAGAAAGAGAATAGTTGGGTGTGTTGGCACACATCTTTTCACAACACTTGAGTGGCAAAGGCAGGCAGAAGTCTGTGAATTCAAGGACAGCCTGGTGTACCGAGTAAGATCCAGGACAGGCAAAGATACACAGAGAAACCTTGTCTCAAAATGCCAAAACTTAAAAATAAAAATAAAAGAAATAGAGTTTAAAATAAAGCCATGTAAAGATAAAAATACACAGAGAGTCTGGAAACTGTATGTTTTTGTGTTGTCTTTAAATTGTATGACTGCCGAGGAAAGAGCAAAACCTGTTAAATGATATTTGACTATAAATGCTGCTGAATTAACTCAACATATGTAATTTGAAAACGCCTTGACTTCAAAATTTAAGTCAGAAGGTATGTCACTTTGGAGAAGAGGTATTGCTTTTGTTTCCACAGAAAATGAGAGGCTGTGAATTCATTCTTAGTTTAGAAAAATCAGGTTTGATCAAGGAAGATCCCCTGAGAAATCTCCCATGGGAGCAGATGGTTCAGATGTTTGAGTTCTACATCCAGAACAGTTTCAATACTATTGGCTGAGATGATTAAATTTCACAGTCAGGAATTGACCATAATTCAAAAATATTTTTAGGTGCCTGCAAGATTATAAGCACCCACAATCAGCAGGACATAGCCTAAAAAGCCACACCCACATTCCTCCAAAATGGACTATGGATATTTTTCTTTGTTTAGAACATTGGTTACAAGTTGTTATGAATAATGGTCAGGAGAAAAGCTAAACAAACGAGATTCTATTCAGAGTTCTTGTTTTGCAAAAAGGGGGAAGTGCTGTGGGACAATGGTCTAGACCTTGTCACTAGTATTTTAATAAAATGCTGATTGACCAGTAGCCAGGCAGGAAGTATCGACAGGGTGACCAGGCAGGTAGTAGAGAAAGGGCAATGAGAACAGGAAAATTCTGGGAAAAGAAAAGATGCAGTCTGTAGTCTTCACCTAGACATAGAGGAAACAAGGTCAGAATGCCTCACTGATGAAAGGTACTAAGTCACGAGGCTAACACAGAGTTACAAGAGGACTGAGGTAATAGGCCAACCAGTTTATAATTAATGTAGACCTCTGTGTGTTTCTTTGGGACTGAACAGCTGTGGGAATGGATTGGACAGAAATCTCCATCAACATAAATATACTTACCAAAATTAAATCAAGACCAGATAAGTAAATTAAATAGACCAATAAACACCAAGGAAAAAGAAACAGTCATCAAATTCTCTCAACTAAGAAAAACCCAGAACCAGATGGTTTCAGCACAGAATTCTACAAGAATTTCAAGGAATAACTAATATCAATACTCCTCAAATTGTTCTACACAATAGAATCAGAAGGATATTGCCAAACTCTTTCTATGAGGCTACATTTACCCTGAATACCCAAATCACAAAAATACACTACTAAGAAGGAGAATTTCAACTTATCTTAGTCATGAACATTGATGAAAATACTCAATAAAGTACTGTTAAACCAAATCCAAGAACACATCTAAATAGTCATCACTATGACCAATTCAGCTTCATCCCAGAGATGCCAGGATTGTTCAACATTTAAAAATCTATCAATATAATCTATCCTATAAACAAACTGAAATAAAAAAAAATATGATCATGTCATTAGAGCCTAAAAATTCCTTCAAAAATTTTAAAACCCTTTCATGATCAAAGTCTTGAAGAGAGCAGCTATACAAGGAACCTATCTAAAGAAAATAAAAACAATATACAGCAAGACAACAGCCAAAATCAAACTAAATGGAGAGAAACTCAAATGATCCCACTGAAATCAGGAACAAGACAAGTTTTTCCACTTTCTCCATACTTATTTTATATAGTACTTCAAGTTCTAGTTACAGCAATAATACAACAAAAGGAGATCAAGGTGTCACAAATTGGAAAAAAGTGAACCTCTCACTTTTTGCTGATGATATGGTAGTATATTAAGTGACTCCAAAAAATTCTACCTGGGAACTCCCACAACTCATGAACAACTTCAGTACTGCATCAGGATACAAGATTAACTCAAAAATATCAGTAGCCCTCTTTATACAGATGATAAATCGGCTAAGAAAGAAGTTAGAGAAATATCAACCTTCCCAATAGCCAAAAATAACAAAATATCTTGGGGTAACTGTAACCAAACAAGATCTGCATGACAAGAACTTTAAACTTCGAAAAAGACAACAGAAAATAAACAGGCTTTCTCTTCTAATGAAGCTTATTCTGAAGAGTAATTTTCAATTGTTTCTTATAGTTCTTCTAAGAGGAGAAGTCCCTGGAAGTACGTGTTTATGTGCCTGTGTAAAATCTTCCTACTTTTCTTCTAGAGTAGATTGATACTTGTATGTTACCTTCCCTCTTCTCACTGAACAGGTGAACTTGAGCTTGGTTTTGATTTTGAGCTGGACAAGTAGAGGTAGAGGAGAGACCTTGTGGATTCCTTTTAAGACTTATTGTAAAGTAACTTGAGGCAAGCCTTTTACCTAGTGTGCTTCCACTTATGCTCATTAATCAACTGTTAAGTGGACCAGAATCTTACCAGTTAGCTAACATTCTCCCATAGAAAATCTATCTATAAATAAAAATTCATTTGTTATATCAATTTATTGAAGCAGCCAGAAGTTTCTTATTCTACTTTGTATCTGCTAATAGACTTTTAACTAACTTCGGGATATATGTTATTACAAATGTATTTAACTTTGAAGTTTAATTTTGGAGTGTTTTTAATAGGACGTTTATTTTTAAACTTTTGTTCATCTCTATGGTGCTTTTTGTTGTGTTAATGATATATTCATAAAATTATCTATATAATATTAAATTACATTCATTTTCATATTATTTACTTTAATGAATTTCTGGACAAATGTTGCTTGAATCAACTTAGTATCTGCTCCGTGTCATGCAGAGAATTGAACTGCATGAAGGGAGAATGAAAGCCTGGTGAAGATTGACTTCATTAACCTGGATCAGACTTTGGGGAGCCTAATACACGGTGGCTAGTTGTCAGCATATTTTAAATGCAGTACAATTTTGGAAAAGGTTTCCAGACAACAATAAGTCCAATTAGCAAAATTCCAGGTGCACAATAAAACTTAAAGTGTGACTACATAAAGACTCTTTTTGCGAAGTGCATGTGATCATAAAAGTGGGTTCTATAGCTAAAAGGACTTGAATCTACTGTGGTCACTTACCAATAGCATAGAGGTCAATAAGACATAAAGTACATGTGATATCTACCTTAAGGTTGATAAGAAAGAAAAATGTGGAATGAATATTCTGGGGAATTTGGGCAAGGTTTGTATAGCAAAATGTGGATGAGAACTTCCTCCACAGATAACAAAAAGGTCATCAGTTTGTTAACACAATCCACTGTCAGCTTTCTTGATGGATGGAACACAGGTATGTGGGTTTTATTTCCTCCATTGTAGAGACAACCCTGAGTGATTAACATTTCTGTTTCTCTTAGTACTTATCTGTGAGTATAAATTACTCGGTGCCCCCAACAGATATTGAACGTAGAGTAGAAAGCTACTTAGCTTGCATTGAAGTAAATCACATGTAAGTCATTTTAATATTACAGTAACAAAATCTAAATTACTGTCTACTGATTCTTGTATGCAAAAGTTTATATTAAAGATGAGATCAATGAAGTAGAATGAAATGTTTTCTATGTTATTCCCTAATTTATGAAAAAAATACTAGGGTATTTTCTGAAATCATTGAGAGTCTATAATCACTGACACAAGTATTATTTATCAGTAGTGCTATAAAGTACTATCTATTGGGTCAAACACATAGCAATAGTTAGGAATGAAGATTTGATGTACTCTTTCAGGTATTCTTATATAATTTGTGAATGTAAAGAAAATGTATCATGACTTATCTCATTTGATAATCCATATTATCATAACATAAGCATCATTCCCTCTAAATTGCTACCCATACTAGCTTTTGAAATGATAAGCTGATATGATGAGCTAAGGAGGGTATCAAAATTTTCAAACTAAAAGGAAAAGCCTCTATTTTTAATTGTTAGAACAAAGCAAACAGAAAAATTCAGTAGATATATCTGTGTAAATATAGGCATTTGTTTATATACTTTTAGAAAGACAATATACAAATATATGGAAGACTGGTAACTTAGAAAAAAATAATTTATTCTTTCTGATGCAGTCATTGATGAAATAATCTTTTATTTTACCTTGCTTATCAAATTCCAAAATAGTTTAATGAGCTTCATAGCAGTTCTCATAGTAATTGTAGCTCTATCATACTGCAGAATAAAGAATTTGAATTCAGAAAATTTATTAGGAAATAATAAATAATTTATCCTGAAATAAACATCTGTGTGAGAACAAACAAAACTAAATGATACACAAAGAATTTAGTTTTGATGGCATCACTGCATTTATAGATGAGATTAGGTTATGTTCTAGCTTTGATATGGTCCAGAGATGATACTCTGGGATCTGGCATGTATGAATCACATTGACCAGTCAAAGAATTAAAGACACTCTTGGGAAAAATATCTTGGCTTCTAGCTAAATTCAAATAAGGTATAGTATGGTATGGTATAATTCAAATGAAAGACAAAAATATTTGTGAAAGTAATATATTAGTTCATGATTGTCACTGAAACTCAGCACTAAAATAGCACATGGCATCATGAATTTAAAATTTATCAGACCTAGGAGAACCACTTTAAGGAAGATCAAAACAGTCTTTAGGTTTGACATTTTTCTCCAAGGAGCATTTCTGAAAGGTGTGTCTGCAGAATCAGAAACTTGTAGAGGTCTCAAGACCTCAATTGGTAGGAGAGAACAAAATTAATTCATAGTAAGTCAATATTCTTTAGCATTCATCAGATTGGAGAATCTCACCATTTGGCTATTTTTCATATGTGGGCACTATAACATCACACTAAGTGTACATGTACACAGACCAAAGTTCTCCTTCCTAATTTTTGAACAATAAGAAACTCAGAGAGCAGAGCAACAATAAAACCATTTACCCCCTACACAAAAGTTATAATAATACAAATAGCACACAAATTAAAAAGCAAAAAGAACAGAGTATTTATGAAATGATATAGGTTCCTTCCTATACTGGGTGAGTTCTCTTAATGAAAGTTAAATGAATAGTGATGTCCTGAATAGATATTGAAATTTAATGGTTTGATGCTATCTTTCTAATAATTTATTTGAGAATATATAAGCAAGGGAAGGGAAGAGCAATTTAAAAATATAAACAACAGAGTCTGAATAATTATAAATGTCACACAAGACTAAATATTTCCTCATCACTCATATATTTTTAAAGATCTAAGCACTGCAATGATTCATTGATGGCAAATGTGTGAGAATTATGTTTATATCTTGAAGCTTCATTAATTTAGGGTTATATTTTCAAAAATACATAAATGGACTTGGTAGCATGTGTTTGTGTGTCTCTGTGTGTATATATGTGTAAATGTTTGTGTATATGTAACAATAATTATTACAGAAAAGGTCATGAAATTGAGAGAGAATAAGGGAGTATGAGTAGAGTTGCAGGTAACAAAGGAGGTGGAGAAGTGATATATTTACAATAATTACACATGGGATTTTTAAAAAAGAAAATTAAAATATTTGACAGCATTTTCAGGTAAGCAGTTTTCAACACTTTATTGTTTTGACCATCACTGTTACAGTTTTGAAGGATGAGTCTTAGAAGGCATTTGTTGTTTTAATTTGGGAAAGTGTTCACAATTATCCACATCTGGGAGCTTTGTGGTTGCTTTAGCATAACAGGGAACATATTTTCTTACAAAACTCTTGGATGGCGTCATTGCTATATTGCAAAGGGAAATGTTCTTATTATGCTCCTGCTGAGATCCATTGCTTATGTCAGCAGACAGATAGTACTTTTCAAGATTGAGTATATGCTCAATTGCATTTTGTACATTATCAGGGAGCCCAGTCAAAGTGATATTAGGATTATATGACCCTTTTGGAGGTAAATGTATGTCTACTTGGTATTGATCCATGATTTTATGGATGGTTTTTCCACGGAATCCAATAATATTGCCACGAACCTTGTGGTTTAGTGGGATTTCCTTAGAAACTGTTTTTTCGATCTTATGCAATACTCTCATTATTGCATCTCGAGCAGCTAGAGTGTTCTCTTTATAGCCAGTAATAGTGATTTGGTCTTGCATTTCATGACTTCCTTTCTTCGGCAAACGGACAATAACATCATGCTCTGTGCAAATCTGGGCAATAAGTAAACCCTTATGACCAGTGATCTTGGACCAATATTTGGGATCTAGACTGAATATTAGCTTAAAATTTCTTAGTGTCCTATCTTCTATTTCCATTTGTAAAGCCTTGACTCGATTTTGTAACCTCATCTTGGCTTGTTCCACATTTGCTGCAAGACCCATAATAGATATGATATCGGAATTTTTTCCAGGTTGTAAGATTTGGATATGAACTTCAAATTCTTTTACAAGCTTACGTAAGCCACTTCCTTTGTGCCCAATGATGTAAGGATGTAGGTGAACGGGCACGTGGACTTCAGCAGTAACAGGAATTAGAGATGCCAGAGCTTCAGTAGCTGCCTTGCAATTTTCCACTTGGCCTGATATAAGTAAGGTGTCACTTTTGCTTGCAGAATTAGGAAAATCTTTAGGGGTCCTTCTCCATTTTTCTTTGCAGTTTTCCTGCATGCCTAGGTCCATATTGACGACTGGCTTGTCTATGTCTGGGAATTTTATTTGAACTTTATAATCTCTTGCAATTTGTTGAATTCGTGAACGTATTGGTCCCATGATAAAAGGTTGGAACTTTTGGGGAATAACATAACGCGTTGTAACTTGGGAGCCCAAAGGCTCAAACATGTCCTGAATGTGTTTCTTTGCCGCCTCAACACAAGCTTTTGCTCCTCTTATTGTGACTTTTGTATTATGCTTTCCTGCATAAGAGAATGTAATATCCAAGCCACCATAATCCTCTGTCATTTCCCTTAAAAGCTGGCCTCTACGCATGACGAAATAATGGTGAAATTTGCGATTTATTAGTATGTAATCCTCCACCACATTTTCTAAGTCTTGAATTAAAACTTCTAGTCGTTTTTTTACTTCTTTAACAGCCTCTTCAGTTCCTGTAATTGTTATGGATTCTTGATCTTTGTTCTTAAGATTAGGGAAAATGACACATGTTCCAGTCTCCTTACACACTTTGGAAATATTGCCTCCATTTTTATTCACAAGAAACTGATGATATTGTGATTTGACATGGATAGTCCCAGAGTAATTCTTGGCTTTCTCTTCTTCTGCCAGTTTCAGAAGCTTTGCTTTGGTCTTTTCAACACTTTCAACAGATCCCATGATAATGACTTTATGTAGGCCAGACTTGTTTTTTGGGAAATGCAGATGAACCTTCCCACATTCTTCTATGACTGATTTGATCAAACATTTTTTGGGATTAGTCAGATATTTGTATAGATTAGGAGGAATGGAAATTTCCTCCTCTGCAATATCAGCTATCTCTTGCTGAACTGAAAGAATCCAGTTACGTGCAATTTCACAGTTTTCTGGATATCCAGTAATGACAAACTCTTCTGAGTTGGAGTTTTCTGGTGGGAAACAAATCTTGGTGTTGGTTGCTTCAGAGATTTTTTTTATATTTGAAGCCCTTTTTCCAATTATCCTTTTGTGAAGCCTTTTTATGATTGGAACACTTACAGAATAGTTGTTTCCTTTAATATCTGTCAACAAGTTCTCCAAATACTGTGCACATTTTTCTGACTCATATTTTGGCCCTATCAGATGGACAACATCACTTTTCTCTGCAGGATGTGGAAAATTGAGGATAACATCAGGAAATTTCTTACAGATTTCACGTACCCTTTCACCTTTTCGTCCAATAAGTATGTGGTGAAATTGGTGTTTGATTATTATGTCCTGGCTGTGCTCCTCTTCCAAATTATTTGCGAGTTCAAGGAGTTCTCTTTTGGCCTGTTGGACACCCAGAGATTCTCCCTCAATTCGGATCAAATGATTCGCTTCATTTTCAGGAAACACTGAGATAGAGACTTGGTTTTTCTCTGTAATTCTGTTTAAGATCTTCCCATTATTCTCTGTAAGGTACTTGTGAAACTTACTGTTACAGTTTATCTCTGTACATTCCATTCTATGAAGTAGGTCATTGACAATGATGCCAAATTTTTCTTGAGCGTAATTCACATCATCTATTGGTCCTTTGAGCATAATTTTGCCTTCAGCTGTAAAATGTATATGAACGTTTGGCACACTATTTGTTATCTCAGCTATATTCTCACCTTTCTTACCTATAATAAACCTGTGTAGCCAAAAAGGGGCACAGATGGAAGAAACAAAATAATCATCATCATTGCAATCAACTTCATTAAATACCTCCCCTGAACTCTCAGGCTCACTATTTTGTGTCATGGAATCTGATAGGCTCTCAGAAGGTGATTGGTCTGTTGAATCTCCAGTTGTTTCTAGGATCTCTTCCAGAAAATTTCTTTTGAGACGTATAGTATAATGGTCTTGAAAGTTCATCATCATATCCTCAATTACAGTATTTGTCTTCTCAGTCATCTCATTTTCACAACAATTGGTCTGATCCACATGTGGCGGTCTTTCATTAATATCTATATCTGTCTCCTTGACACTAGCCAGTGGAAAGGGGACATATACCTCTGTTTCTGGAAAAATGTCACTTGCTTCAGGGTAAGGCTCAGCAGTCAGGGGATTAAATGTTTTCTCCATTTCTAATGACTGAATATCATCCTTGTTACTGTTGGCTGATGTAGTTTGACTTTCATCTAAAGATTTCAACTCTGCCTTATTTGCATCAACACTATTCACACAGTTGCTCTGATTGTGTGGACATAAGATCAGAGTATTTATTTCAGTATCTTGGTCCAAATCTTGTGCCTTTTCTCCAGTCTGGTCTATAACAAAGCAATGTTCTTTTTTGGAAATGAGACTTAAACCCTGTTCTTGACACCATTCAAAAATTGCATTCTCAGCTTTTATGAGAGATTCTGGGTTGCCAAACACTGTTATATAGAGACCTTGGTCTTTGACAAAAGATGATTCTAAGTTGACACCAGTGTTTTCTGTGATGTGTGTATAGAATTTTGTTAATGTACCTTCACCAAACTGAATCAAATAATTTTCTTCCTCTAGTAGCAATTGAAATACTTGAGTAAGTGTTGAAACTTTCTCAGCTTGAGGAATATTAGTGCTTGATGGTTCTGCAGTTTCTTCCGAATTTTTCAGATAATTTGTTTTCTTCAGGTGTACAGTGAATTTGTCTTCATTTGTGGACATATCAACTACATCATCTGAACTGCTATCATGATTTACTTTTTGAACACTATTTTGGTGTGGGCTAGAATTTGTTTTGGAATTCATTGTTGGTTGTTGAGTAGATTCAATCCAGATGTATTTCAGATAAAATGTCAACAGCAAAAACACAAATACTTTCTGTAGCTGTCTTCTTGCATATTACTGTATGGGGAGAATGAACACTTTAAGGATGTCATATTTAAAATTAATTTATATATTCAAGATAATAAAGTTAAATGCATATGGCTACAAATGTTTATTTGACAAAATGTATAAAGTTTATCTATTAATCTATTCAACTATTCTATGAGCACAGGAAAAGATAAGAGTATAAGGACTGTGAGGAAACAGCCACCAGTGTTTCCAAAGCAAGGCCTTCTTTATTTTTATTTACCATAAGGAAACTTTATTTTTCCAACTCAGCGTTATTATTTTTTGCCATTACCCCAAATAACACTGTTGAGCACCTGTAATTCTTTGAGAAAAATAAATCACTAGCATCTCTAAGAGGATGTTGCATTTTCTAGGATTCTTACTTTTCTTTAAAATTTTTTATTGAGCAATAGCATAAAAATTCACACAGTTCATATGCATGATTAAATATGTTTTGTTTGTGTTTGGTATTTCAGTAAATTTAGAGCCTTCGAGCTTTATATTACTCAATTTTACCATGTTTCTATCACCCTACATAGATCCCACAAGTTCACTTGCAGAAAACTCCCATTTCCACCAACACACTCAGGCAACAAAATTTATAATTTTAATCATAGACTTGCCTGATATGGAAATTTTGTGGAAGTAGTATAGCCTGGAGACCCAATTGAACTTTAATTCCTTGTTGAGAGTCATTCAT
Organism: Dicrostonyx torquatus; assembly: GCA_028555095.1. Lineage (NCBI taxonomy): Eukaryota > Metazoa > Chordata > Mammalia > Rodentia > Cricetidae > Dicrostonyx > Dicrostonyx torquatus. The sequence goes on along the minus strand of JAQHUG010000392.1, from coordinate 122,596 downwards.
GTTAAAACATAAGGTAATACAACCCTTCTGATTATTAAACCAGTCTACTTCAATTTAAATTGATTATAAATCCTATCCTGACTTAGTTCTTTTCCTAGGGCCACTTGCTCTACTAGAATTTTATATAAAATAAGGTATTACTGCCTGTTGTGTGAATGTGGAGGCGCATATTTCTCCATATAATGTTCCTCTATATAATTTAATTTAGACTCATAACTTTTAATATCACTAATACTGATGTTTTCCCAAGTGGACAATCATATCCCTGAGCATGTTTATGCAAAAAAACCTAATCAGTACCATCAAAATCCTTTGAAAATTCATTCAATAAATCAATAATTATATCCACACAGTTTCTGATCATGTGCTATTCTGGTTATATAATTTTATTTGTTAAAATTTTTCAGGAGGCTGGAGAGATTGCTCAGTGCTTAAGCACATGTACTGCTCTTGCAGAAGACCTAGGTTTTATGCCTAGCACTAATTTCACCAGCTCACAATTGTCTATAACTCCATCTCCAGGGTATCTGAGTCCCTCTTCCAAAACCCTGGGGCAATATGCTCCCACACAAACACATACATATATACATAATTAAAAATTAAATTGATCTTTTAAAAAGAAAAAAATGAATCAAATGTTGTCATAAAATTTCTTAATGTAGGATATTTAAAACCAAGAAATGATAATAACCTGAAGTGAATATCAAAAGGAATTGGAAAGAACCCCAAAGCTATTCTTACAAATGCATATTTTCAGTAGTGAAAATTTATAATACTGAATATTTCTTTTTGTTCAGTTGTGTACTCTCTAAAACATGGCTGCCACAAAAGATGTCATAATTATTTTCTTGATTTCTGCTATGTTTCTATGGGGAAAGGGATTTTACATCCTAAGTGACACTGGAATATTATGTAGATTTGTCATTTATTAACGTTTTATGAATTTGTCATTTATTAACATTCTATGAATAATAATGACTAATCTATTGGTTTTATTTTAGAATAATGTAGATCATATGTATAAAACATTTTAATAGTTTCTTGTGTATTTCCCACAGAAATTATTTGCAAGTATTTATATTTGTATTTACAAAATAATTGAATTCTATGTAATGAATATATATTGCTATTGCTCTTTTAATTTCACAAAACACCTTATTGGGAAGAAATTGCACATAAAATGTCACACAGCTATATTAATGTCGTCACTCAAATAAACTCCTGCAAAGATGTAAAGTTTATACATATCAATCCACTTCTATATAGTTAGAAGAGCTATTCTGAAATCATGGAGTTTTGCTTTTCTTTTTATACTTTCACTGACAGTTTCATTTTTATGCTTTGATTAATCCTCCAAAAATCTTCTGAAAATCTATGACAAAAACAATTCGGTTTATCAATATTTCATCCTTCCTTATCACCCAATATTATCATCTTTTGTTCTTCTTTCCAACTGTTATAGTATAGCCTATATACGTATTTGGTCACACACACACACACACACACACACACACACACATATATATATATATATATACATTATAGGCTAAGCTCATCATATCCAAGAGAATATACACTTATGTACTTATGGGATTTGAGTTTGGGTGAGCTTCTTAATATTACATTCTCTAAATCCATACATCTTCCTTCAAATGTTGTGAAAAGAGTACTACAAGTGCTTTATTTTTCTTACCAGAGATTATGTACCCAGATGATGATAATTTCTCTGATTTTAAATAAATAATTGTGCTTGCATTTTGGATATCTAAATAGCTATCCAGTGTACATAGATACTCATTTAAATACTATGTATGAAATCTTACATGAACAATCATCAAACCTTTTTGAACTTCTTCATTGCTAAAAGCAGCATTGAAAAAATGATAAACTGATAAATTTCTTAAAGGCTTCACATGTATCTGGCCTACCTTTTCTTCTAGTCCAGTTTACAGGTTTCTGCTTGATAATAAATCTCTGACAGCGCAGACTTAGCTCACAGGGCTCCAAAATAGTTAGAGATGAAAACTTCATGGAACTGGTGACTGGCCTCAAATGTGAAAGGCAAAGCTGAAAAGAAAAATATGAATCTTCGAACTAGTTGAAATATATAATGACATAGTATTTAAAATGCACTGGTAACATCATACCAATGTCATGAATGGACATAAATACTATAGGCAGCTTATTCTTGATTTGGGAGTCCCTTCAGTGTGTTGTTTGTATTGGTGAATGAATAAAGAAACTGCGTTGGCCTGATAGGGCAGAACTTCGGTAGGTGGAGAAGAGAGAACTGAATTCTGGGAGGAAGAAAGTAGAGTGAGAGAGACACCATAGATCCACTGGAGACAGACGCTAGGAATTTTACCTGGTAAGCCACTGCCACGTGATGATACACAGAATAATAGAAATGGGTTACATTAAACTATAAGAATTAACTAATAAGAAACTAGAGCTAATGGGCCAAGCAGTGATTTAATTAATACAGTTTCTGTGTGGTTATTTTGGGGCTAAGCTAGCTGGGTGGCAGGGATGAACAAGTGCATCCTCCTATAACAATTAGAACCCTCTCTCCTCCTTGCAACAATTGGTGCCAATGTGATGGACTAAATCCACTTAAAAACCTGAGAGAGCTTAATTTTAAACACAAAAATACAGAGTTTAACACAGCTTTTTGATGTTTGCTGGTGGCATACCACAGCTCCTTTAAGAGAGGTTTTCCTGACTCAACAATAGCAAAAGAAAAAAAGCCACACAGTTTTAAAATGCCGGCTTTCTGGGCTATGCTGCTAGCACAACCTCTAGCTCTTCCAGGGAGACAGAGCATTTGGATGGTGCTTGTGAGTAAAGTGTGATGGTTTGCTTGATGGCAACGTGGACTTAGTGTGTGCCTGGAAGTGAGGCAGTGTGCTCACTTCCAGCTGAGAGGCACAAGTGCTCCACCATGTTCAACTGTGCAGAGCTAGCAGTAATCATCATATTTATCATAGTAATAGTGCAGGTTAAATTTTAGACTGGGCAGACAAACAGGCAGTATGATATAACCCCTACTAATGGAGCAACTTAAGTTTTTAAGAAGCAGTTACCATTTTAAGAAGTGCTCCAGGACAATAAAGAATTGCAGAATCACAATAGGACATATTCCAACGTAAAGGAACTCTAAATGGGTTACAGCATTGGATAAATGTAAGTAGCTTTGTAAGAGCAAAGAAACGGAGTATAGAGAGTCATAAAATAAAGTTAATGCTTTTACAAAAAGATAGAATATTTAAAGAGACAGAGTACATATAATCATAGATTAAAAGGAGTAAAGAAAAATAAGCCATGTAAAAATGAAAAATTCACAGAAAGTCTGAATTATGTATATTATTGTGTTTTCTTTGAATTTTTTTGACTGTTAAGGAGCTAAGTACAGAAAGACATTTCATTGTATGGGCTGCTAAGCTAAACCAGCATGTATATTATAAAGGTATCATGACTTCCAAATTTGAGCATAAGTTTATGTTGCTTTGGAAAATAGATTCTTCTTTTGTTTTCACAGAAGATCAAAACATGTGGATTTCTTCAAGACTAATATGGTTTCATGGACAAAGACTTCCTTAAAGGTCACTGTAAATATCTTCAAAAAATTACTTTACCCAATTGTTGACTGAGATAAAACTAGCACAAAGGATACTCCATGAAATAATAGTGCCCCCAATCAGCAGGAAGGAGTATGGCCAAAACTATGCCCATATTACTAAAAACTGTTTATAATTGTTTGTTTTCATTTAAAGGGAGATATGATATAGATATGAATAATTTGCATTGATATGAATCTTGATTTCTTGATACAAATTTAAGGTCAATTTTGTTATATGTATATGTATTTCTGATCTTGATTAAGGCATTGTGATTGTGTAGTTCATTAACAATGTAATGCACAATTAAGAAATATATGTTAATAGATAATAAACTATAATAGTCAAATTGTAGTCATGTTAGTTAGATTTTCTAGATATAGAGAGATATATTTCAGTTTGTTGGTATTCTTCAAATATTTCAGAATATGGCATTAAAATGTTTTATGAATTTGGGTCCTTTTATGACAATAAGATACATCTGCTCTTGGCAGCACCAATCTTCTTCAAGAGGAAGATGGGCACCAAAGAGACCCCTTATGGAGTTGGTTAGCCATTTAGGCAAGAAATTGCTCTTGCCTGGAGATGCAGGACCCACAGAGAAATGATTGCTGAACATGCTCAAAGGTGAGAGGATCCTTTGGGATTCCTGATTCATGAAAGAGCCTATGAGACATTCTGCAGGATACTGAATAAAATGACTAAAGTATCTTTGAAATTTCCTGATTCATGGAAAAGACTGCTGGATATTATGTGCCTGTATACTGAAGATGGATATACCAACAATACAGAAGAACTTCGGGTGATTGTCCAGGCAGCGAGATGTCTCTGTCCATTCTAGAGAATTGGAAGTTGCTTACAATGCACTTCCTTTTTACTTAGGTAATATTATATCCTTCTGGAGTCTTTGATGGGGTTGAAGAATAGATAGATAGTTATAGTTTTCCTTAGTTTTGATAAAAGATAAAGTAAATAGAAATATTGTAACTGCAATTCCTGCTTGATACCTGTTATATGTAATTTTACTATGTTCAAGTTAAACCCTTCCTTTTTATTTAAACAGAAAAAGGGAGATGATGTGGAAGTCTGCTCTGTGTGTTGCTTATATTGATTAATGAAGAAAGAAACTGCCTTGGCCTGATAGGGCAGAACTTAGGTAGGTGAAGAAGACAGAACTTAATTCTGAGAGGAAGAAAGTAGAGTTAGAGAAATGCCATGGATCTGCCAGAGACAGACACTGGGAATTTTACCTGGTAAGCCACTGCCATGTGGCAATACACAGATTAACAGAAATAGGTTAAATTAAGATATAAGAATTAGCCAATAAGTCACTAGAGCTAATGTGCCAAGCAGTGATTTAATTAACACAATTTCTGTGTGGTTATTTCGGGGCTAAGCTGGCCGGGTGGCCGGGATGAACAAGTGGGTCCTCCTACAACATATTCTAATCTGGAAGATTGGAAAGTCAGTCAGCCTGAGACCCCACCTTCTATATGCTGATAAGACATGGTTTTAAGGAGGAAGATAATATAATTATTTCATCATAGAATTTTAACTGTGCTGTAAGAGAAAGGAGAGGGCAGAACAATTTTCAGTCTTTAAAAATCATATTATCAGGTGAAACAGGCAGTAAGACATTATTGAGGGATATTAGATAAAAGTATTTGTTCCTAATGAAGCATGGTTCTTTTATATCATTTTGAATACTTCTCCGATCTCTTTTATTTGTCCTTTTGTGAGAGTCAAAGTTGGGAATTTTAAGTTTTAATTGCTATGTCTAAGAGATCCATCAAACAAAACTGTCTCTGATCTGCAAGTTTCTTGCTCAAGGACAAATAGTTACTGAAATGCTTGAGACTATTGCTTATGGGAGACAACAAACCATATTTTTTCACTCCCTCAAACATGTTTGCTTAATATATTTACACAGGATGTGATTGATCACATGTGGACCGGAGTTTCATAGGCAGGAAATACATCAGGATCTATGCTTGTCCAAATTGAATGTAGGCTGAACATACGTTGGAATGTATACTTGCCCCTGATTGGACCTGGTAGGAAATAATTAAGGTGATGTAAATCATGATTCAGGATCATTTTCTGGAAATGCAGATATGGACTTGGCCAGTGACCATCCACAGAGCCAGTATTTAATGAAATCTTGCTTCAAATTTGGCTTAAAATTATGGTAGTGGTCTTATTCGTGAATAGTGAAATTAACACTTTTACATGATTTGTTCAAAGCAATGTGAACTGTCATTCTAAACTACCCAAAAGAACGTAAAATTATTTAACAGAACCTTTCTGTAAAGAACAATGATATATACTCTTGTCCCCTCAAAAGTTAATCACAATAAGACTGTTAATCATCTCGATAAGAAAATAATTCTCAAGGAAATTGTTTCAAAACTAAGAAGTGATGAATCTACCAAAGTACATAGGTTGGCACAGTGATCACTATATCCACTTTCACCTGCTTGTTTCATAAAATAATTTTTTCACAATGTTTCCTTTTGTCATTGATCACATTCTTTATCACAGTCTATTTGGAAATAAACCCAACCTTCATATATGAAGACTGTATTTTCTATATTCAGTCTATATTCCTCTATATTATGTTGTGTGTGTCTCCTCTGAAGTAATTCAGTGGAACACACAACGACCAAGGAGCTGGGACAAGGCCAGAATCATATCAGTAATGAATAAATATTTGAAACCTTCTTATTGACATGGTGTTTTAGAGTAAGGGAAAAGCCTTCCTTCCCAATAAAGCTCAGAATATGTGATAAATTTAGACACATACCAATATCAATTTATATACTAATATTAATGATTTATCAAGCAATGTTACAAAAATATAAAGGATCACTGTTGATAGGTGAAAATGATTTTATGTAGTTATTTTCAGAATCTGTACTGTCATAAGAACCTATAGTAACATATAAATGTCTAAGCAAACATTGTTTCATAACAACAAAATTCCTATTTAGAAGTAATTTAAATACTTTAATGAATATTTGTTTTCAAATTCACAACATATTAAAACCAACTAGTTCCGTCTAATATTTTATATCTGAAGAGTAAAAAGTCATCTTATAGAACTTTATGTATAATTATGTTTATGTGTATGCTATGTATTATGATAACTATGGTTTCCAGAAGAAGACTGTCCAATCCTCCAGAACTGTGCTTATATATGGTTGTGAGTCCCCTGACACAGATACGTAACTGAATTCTGATTCTCTACAAAAGCAGCAAGTGTCTTTAACTGCTCATCCATCTCTCAAACTTTATTTTGTTTTTTAATGCTATGGTTTGATAATTAGAATAAAGGTTATGCATACATAAATTTTGTCAGAAATATTTTAAAACCTTGAAGTCTGACATTAAAAATTGACTTGATCATGTGAATAGATCAAATATATTATTTAAAAATTTATTTAATATGAATACTACTTATATATAAATAACCATAACTTAAATTTTTAATTTAAAATTTCAAGATATGTATCTTTTTTATGAGATATAAAATCACCATCTTGCATGTACGTATTTGTTAGTGTTTTTTTTCTCTGCATCATTTTGTAGTAAATGGTGGATGGATTTGAGACAGATTCAAGATATTCAAGATACCACTGTTGATCTCCATATTATGACTGAAAAGCTAATTAGATTAATATGGTAATCTTCTTTGCTTTTTGTAGTGAAATGAAAGAATAGAAAACAGGGAGAAGTTCACATTGCAGAGAATAACATATGAAAGAAAGTGATGTCAACAGAAGATTAAAAACCTTCAGTTTTGTCCAGTTCTGGAACAATTCCCTGTTTTTCTGTTTCTCTTCTTTAATAACCTTTCTTATTTCCTGAAGCTATTTACTTATCTGTATACAATTAATTCTTAAGAAACACAAGGCAGGAAAACATTAACAGGTACACTCAGAAACTCTAAATTGTGCCTATGAAAATTGGCAGAGCCAGCAAGGAGAAAAACATGAAATGCCTCTGAAGTCTACTTTTGCCCTTAAGAAGAAAAGCCAATGCACTACAGTTCCTTCCTTTTGTCTTAGAAAATATGGACAGATTTATTTCACACCATAAGAGAACCAACTACATCCTTTGACATTTCTCTTTTCTTTTTACAGCTATACTACCCTTATTTTGAGGGCCAAGTATGCGTGTGGACACTCACTCCCTGACCTGCCTTTTTACAAGAATGGTAGCTGGATTTATGTTAGGACAAGGAACAGTATTTGTCTCTGCAGAGGTTGCTAACACAGGACTTAAGGTTGGGAGCCAGCTGCTGCTGGTGGTTGACCTTTAAGCTAGTGAGATATATATTACAAAATAAGATTTATGTCCTGAGGGTGAATTGGTCTAAATTTTCATGAGACTGCTTCCAACACAGGAATCCACAAGAATATCAAAATCCAACTGTCATGTGACTAGTCAAAACAATAATGGCAGCCACACTAAGCAGTATGGTAATTACTGTTTGATTACCTAAGTTTCACAATGCCATTACATCCTCAGAAAATCACTTATTACCTAGACTTTCCTGCATCAACTGCATTCATGTGTATACCACAAATTTTCACTTCTCTGTTTCTTTGCTGCTTCCTTTCATCTTCCCAGACACCTGCCTGGATGACAAGAATGGTTGACACAGATGCAGCTGAAAAAATACAAGAAAAACACAAAAAAAGAATGTAAAAGCACATGGTATATTAGATGATATCTGTATCTGTGCAAACCCCATTTTCAAATGAGAAACAGTAGATAACAAAACTCATGTGGAATATCTTTCCAAACTGCAGAGCTATGCCACCTCAGTATTATCCCATTTGCCCAAAGTTACCAAACAAAAGGGAACCCAGTATTACAAGTCATACTGAGAAAGGAGTCTCTTATAAATACATTCCTTTCCAAAGTTTACACTATTCTACTTAACGGAAGTACCAGAAACCATGGAGCAAACAAAGCCCATGTACGTTTTACAAAGACCTCAAATAATGCAAGGAGATTCACAGACATGTCTCTAATGACTCATCTTGATTTATCAGCAACTTACAGACCTTGGGCAACAGAAAATTTAACTATTTTCTCAGTAACTATTTTGGACCTGATAAAACTAATCAATGATACTGGGGCATGGCATTAGCTTACTCCTGTGAAAAATAACGGCCTTTTACATATACATTATATAATGATACAAAGGCTACAAAGACTTTTCCTATGTCTGTTACATGGAATGTGACCTGTCAAGTTTCTCATACAATATCTACTCTTTCTTAGTATGCAAAGATGATACTTGGAAACTGACCCTTTTCTTTTAGGGATTTGGAGACATGAGATCCCTTTATAACGCAAAACTTTTCCATATATTTTTCTCATGAATATATTTGGTACTAGGGACTATCTTGTGCTATAAGATTATAGGCCATTGGATATTTGTGTGTGTGTCTGTATATATATATATATATATATATATATATATATATATATATATATATATGAAGGTTATCTTCTGTACTAACACAGAGATGGCATGGTCCATATACTTCAAAAGTCACCTTTAGAAATGAAAGTATAATAGAGAGACTCTTACTTTTTACAAAGTTTATATTAAGAAAGCCTTGACTCCCTTATACAAATGGTCTTTCAGAATTGGAAGACTTTAGCTATTTTAGAACTCAGGTGGGAGGGGTTATGATAATGTTTAATAAATTTACTGCCTTTAGATTTGTAATTCACTGAAAGCTGTTAAAATCCAATAAAATTAGAGGAGATGATTAAGGTGTACCCAAATCTAACCTCTAAGATCTATTAAGTGCTATTCCTAGGACCTATCTTTGAACTAATGAATACCTTTCTATGTGGAATAATATGCATAGTGGCTATGATTATTATCTATGCTTCTGATTCTAGCTTATCATTAAGGTTTTTGAATCCCAAACCTAATAATTTAACTACTATCTTCTAGAATACAACAACTTCTGTAAGTAAATGTACTGACCTTCCAGAGTTACCCTTCTCCTGACCCAGAAAAGCCTGAACCTGAAAAGGAAAATCCTGTCCAAGGAAAGGCACAATACAAGAAAATTCTATGGTATCTATTAGGCAAGTGCTATGTCTTTTCATAAAGAAGACAGTCATGCTTCTCTTGATGATACAGAGTTTTGGTACTACAACTCTCTGTGGTAGACCTGAGATAGACTCGGGAAAAGGATAGTCAATGAAAATCCAGAGAATAACATGTAAAAGAAAACATCACCAGAAATTTTTAGAAGGCTCTTGTCCACCTGTAGAAAAGCAGCAAAGGAAAAACAAACAAACAAACACGCAAATTACTCATGAAAAGTCATGTGATTCCCATTTTTTCCTCTTTGAGAGCACAACTATGATCCAACTTTGGGATAATTTCTATCTAATTTGTTTTTCTCTTAAATGCCCATCTCCTTCCACACAACTATTTATATTTGTCTCTCTACAATTCATGATTAATAGACAGAAGAACCGGCAATATGCCAACAAGTGACTGCCAGTACTCATATTTGCACAAGTAACTTTAATTTTGGTATCTGTACATTTAAAACATTTATACATGGTTATATTTTTTTTCTTTTTATTATTATTATGATGCCTGAGACAGTATCTCATGTGCAGGCCTAAAATTTGCTTTATAAAAAAGATTAATAGTGAATTTCTTATTTTTCTGTCCCCATCTATCAACTGCTGAAATTAAAGGCATGAAGCCCTACAAATACTTAAGGACTGAACCAAGATTTTCATTCATGCCAGGTAAGTGCTCTTCCTATTGAGTGTTATTATCAGCTCCATGTTTTATTTTTTTGTGATATTAGGTAGTTAGTTAAAAAATGAGGAAAAACTTCTTCAGTTTGGTGTAGGAGGGTCATTCTGTATTTATGTTGTTTTCATTGGTTGAATAAAAAACTGCCTTGGCATTTTGATAGGGTAGCCCTTAGGTTGGTAGAGTAGACAGAACTGAAGGCTGGGGAGAAGGGAAATGTGGCAGATGCCATGATTCTCAGGCCCGAAATGGATGTAGCCACTACTTTGAGGTGACACATAGGCTTTTAGAAATGTGCTGAATTAGATGTAAGAGTTAGCTAATAAAAGGCTAGAGATAATGGGCCATGCAGTATTTAAATGAATACAGTTTGTATGTAATTATTTCAAATATAAGCTAGTCTGGAGGCTGGGAGCCGGGCAGGAGCAGGGCGGAACAAAAGGGCCCATGCTCCTCTCAGGTGCATGGAACACAGCCCGCACCTGCTACATCAGTTAGCTTTGGGCCCTATAAAATGTACCCTTGGTGATTCATCATTTACTGATGGATAAAAGAAGGGGATGCATCAAACTGTTCTTCTTAGAATTTGAAATGTCACAGTGAATTTGTGGTAACTTCCTTTAAAATTCATAAGAAAAATGTTTGGCAAAAGTTTTTGAAAATTTTGAAAAGATCTTCCCTTAAACATGCAAGGATAGAGACTTTCTCTGATAAGGGAAAAGACCTTTTATACAAATTTAGGAGAACCGTCTGAAACCAGAAAGTGAAATGAAACATGTTATTCCTGAAGATATTTTAGGATGGGAGGAATACATATCTCCTTTAAAGATATACATAATTAGAGGCTAAAGTAATGATAATTTTGAGTGAGTGAATTGACCTTGGGGGAAAAGAAAAGCTAGATACATTTCATGAGAACTATTAAGCATGTATGCAATTATTAGATACAAAATCAGTGATAAACATAAATACAAAGTTTATTAGGTACAAAGATATAAGATAGAAAATACACAGAATAAAAATAAATGTACTAACCACTTTAAGAGATAACTGAATCCCCAGTAATCAGCCAGCAGGTGAGAGACCTGTGGGCAAGCCACAATACCACCTCTGTCACCCATTGGACTCTGTTACCCCACAATCCACTCTACCACTCAACGCTACATACCCCAGCATCCTTCCCAAGAACAACTCTCCTCTGATACATCTGGAGACCATGTAGGAGCAAGATTCACCCATACCAGTTTGAATAACAGGTGAGTGGCAAGTCTCCTAGCCATACTGCCCCAACCTTTAGGACCTAAGCTCCAAAGCATAAGAAGTGCTCCTCCCACTCCCATTTCAGCCCCAGCAGGCAGATAGGGCCCTACTTCCAGTTCTCATGGTAATACACTACTCTCCTGTAGTCCTTAGCAGCCTGCCAGAAGGCAAAATACCTACAAGCAGGTCACAATATCACTGCCCCCACTCACTGGATTCTGTTCTTCCACAAACTGTTCTGCTGTTGAAGCCCACCTAGACAATATCTTCCTCATGAACAGGCTTTCCCAACAACATCAGCAGACCCTATAAGCAAAATAACCACCTATACCAGATGCAAGTATAGGCAAAATTGGACATAGGTAACATGCACACTAGTTGAAAGAACAGACTCCATAGCTACAGGAACAATTCACATCAGTAGGAAGAACAAACTCTGTAGGCATCTACAAAGTCCACACCAGTCAGCAGAAGTAGAAAATACATTGGATTTAGACACCAATACTCCCACAATGATCAGCTGAGACAATACTAATGGACTTGACAAGACAATCACCAGAACCATTGACCATTCAGACCAAAAGGTAATAAAAGAAATTGATAGTAAAAGAGCAAAAACCGGTTCAACAAAGATATCACAAGAACCAACACTTGTAACTATAATTATTCCAAATCCAGATGGATAAAGGACAGTGTAAGAATACATTCAACAACATAAGGGACAAAATGGTACCAGCAGAACTCAGTAGTAACAGCAAGATCTGAATTTCCAAACACTCATAAAGCAGAAGAAAACATCCTTTAAAATAACTTTGGGAAGATGATAGAGGTCCTAAAATGAAAAATTCGCTTAATGAAAGAAACAAACAAACAAAAAATTGTAAGAAATCAATAAATCCATTAAGGAGAGTGAAGAAAGCCAAGGAAAAATTCAAACAGATGAAAGAAACAATTCTGGACTTGAAAATTGAAGTAGAGGAAATTAAGAAAACACAAACCAAGGGAATTCTGGAAATGGAAAAATCTTTGTATGTGATGCAAGCATCATCAACAGAATGCAAGAGATGGAAGAGAGAATCTCAGAGGTTGAAGATACATATGAGGAAATAGATTTACCAGTCAAAAAAAAGTTGAATCTAAACAATTCTAAACAAAAACTTACAGGAGATATGGGACATGATGAAAAAAAAAAAACCTAAGAATAAGAGGGATAGAAGGAGAAGAAATCTAGCTTAAAGGCACAACAAATATAACAAGATGGTAGAAGAAAACTTTGCCAGCCTAAAGAAGGACATGCTTATGTAGGTGAAAGAAGCTTACAGAACACCAAAATAAACTGTGCCAAAAAATTTCCCACATCATAAAATAATCAAAATACTGAACAGCTAGAATAAAGAAAGAATATTAAGAGCTGCAAAACAAAAAGGCCAAATAACATATAAAGGCAGACATATCACAGTTATACCTGATTTCTAAAAGTCAGAAGTTCCTGGACAGATAATTTGCAGACATTAAGAGACTATTGGTGCCACCCCAGACTTATATACACACCAAAACTTTCAATCACCATAGTTAGAGAAAACATTTCATGAAAAACTCAGATTTAAACAATTCCAATCCACAAATACAATACTACATAAAGAGCTAGAAAGAAAACTGCAATCCAAGAAAAGTAGCTGGATCCCCGAAAACACAGATGATAATCTCACACCAGCAAAATCCAAAGATGAAAATACACATGCACACTGCTATCATCACCAACAGAACCAAAAAAATATCAAGTATTAACAATCACTGCTCATTAATATCCTGAAATATCAATGGACTCAATTTACCTATAAATATAAATAAACTAACAGAATGGATGCAAATACAAGATCCAATCTTTTGCATCATAAAAAAGCACACCAACTTCAAAGACAGAGATTGCATCTGAGTAAAGGGTTGAGAAAATTTTTTTCAATCAAATATACATAAGAAGGAAGCTGGTATAGCTATCCTAATATCTAAAAAAATAGACTTCAAATTACAATTAATCAAAAGATATGGAGAGGGCTGGAGATATGGCTCAGAGGTTAAGAGCACTGGCTATAATTCCAGAGGTCCTGAGTTCAATTCCCAGCAACCACATGGTGGCTCACAACTATCTATAATGAGATCTTGTGCCCTGTTCTGGTGTGCAAGCATACATGTAGACAGAACACTGTGTATATAATAAATAAATAATTTTTTTAAAAAAGATATGAAGAAGGATATTTGATATTGATCATAGGAATAATCTATCAAGATGAAATCTCAATTCTGAACATTTATTCCCCAAACACAAGGGTACTGACACTTGTCATTGAAATATTACTAAATCTTAAATCACACATCAAGCCCCACATATTAATAATGGAAACATCAATAACCTACTCTCATCAAGGGACAAGTCTGCCTGACAGAAAATTAACAGAGAAAAAAGGGAACTAACAGATGTTATGCCTCAAGAGGACTTAATAGACATCTACAGCACACTTCCCTCAAACATAGAAGAATATATCTTCTTCTCAGTACCTCATGAAACCTTCTCTAACAATAATCACATAATTGCTCACAAAGCAAATTTCAACAAATACAAAAAAACTTAAAAAACACCCTATATCGTATCAGTTCACTGTGGGTTAAATTTAGAATTCAACAAAAACACAAGCTACAAGAAGCCTAGAAACTCATGGGAACTGAACAACTCTCTGAATTGCCACTGGGTCGAGAATGAAATAAAGAAATTAAACACATCTCAGAATTCAATGAAAATTAATGTGCAACATACCCAAACTTTAGGGTCATTATGAAACCAGTGCTAAGAAGAAAGTTTGTAACCATAAGTCCCTACATAAAAATTTGGAGCAATCTCACACTAACAACTTAACCAAATATCCGAAAGCTCTAGAACAAAAAGAAGGAAACTCAGCCAGAAGGAATAGATGGGAGGAGATAATCAAACTCAGAGTTGAAAATAATAAAATAGTAGAAAAAAAACAAGAATACATAGGATCAATGAAATGAAGAGTTGGTTCTTTAAGAAAATCAGCAAGATAGACAAAATTTTATTCAATTTACCCAAGGGAAGAGAGATAATATCCAAACTAACAAACTCAGAAATGAAAAGGGGGACATAAAAACAGACAATGAGTAAATCCAGATAATCATCAGGTCATACTTCAAAAACCAGTGCTCCACAAAATTAGAAAATTTAAAATAAATGTACAATGTTTTGATAGATATCACATATCAAATTTAAATCAAGAATGGATAAACAATTTAGGTACATATATCACCCCTAAGGAAAGAGAAATACTCATTACAAGTCTCCCAACCAAAAAAAAAAAAATTCTAGGGCCAGATGATTTCAGCATAGAATTATATCAGAATTTCAAAGGAGAGATAATACCGATACTCCTCAAATTATTCCATGCAATAGAAATGGAAGTAACATTACTACATTCTTCTTATGAGCCTGATGTGCAAACATACAAAGAAGCAGCAAAGAAAATTACAGACAACAATCCCTCATGAACATTGATGCAAAAATACACAATAAAATATTGTCACACTAAATCCAAGAACACATTTAAAAATCACAAACCAAAACCAAAACAACAAAACAACCACTATGGTCAAATAGGCTTCATTCCAGATATACAGGAATTGATCAACGTATGAAAATATGGCAAGCTGGGCGGTGGTGGTGCACGCCTTTAATCTCAGCACTTGGGAGGCAGAGACAGACGAATCTTTGTGAGTTTGAGACCAGCCTGGGCTACAAGAGCTAGTTCCAGGACAGGCTCCAAAGCTACAGAGAATCCCTGTCTCGAAAACAACAACAACAAAAAACAAAAACAAAAAGAAAATATGTCAATATACCCCACCATATAAACAAACTGAAGAAAAACCCCACGTGATCTTCTCATTAGAGAAGCCTTTCACAAAATCCAACATTCCTTCATGAAAACTGTCTAGGAGAGATCAGGGATACAAAGAACATAACTTAACATAATAAAAGCAGTATGCAGCAAGCCAACAACCAATATCAAATCAAATGTTGAGAAAGTCAAAGGGATTCCACTGAAATTAAGAACAAGACAAGGTGGTCTCTCAATATAGATATCTATTCACTATAGCACTCAAATTTCTAACTAGAGCAATAACAACAAAAGGAGATCAAGGGGATATAAATTGGAAAGGATGATGTCAAACTTTTGCTATTTTCAAATGATTTGAGAGTAAATATAAGAGACGTCGATCAATGGAATCACATCAAAGATACTGACACAAATCCACATGCCTATGAAATGAATGCCTAATTTTTGACAAAGAATTCAAAATTATAAAAGAGGGAGAAACCATTTCCAAAAGATGGTGCTGGCATAACTGGATATCAGCATGTAGAAGAGTGCAAATAGATCCATATTTATGAACCTGAACAAAACTCAAGTGTAATTGGATCAAAGACCTCAACATAAATTCATTTACACTGAACTTGATAGAATAGAAATTGTAAAATAGGTTTGAAAACATTGGCACAGGTGACTACTTACTGAATAAAGCACCAGCAGCACAGACACTGAGATCAACAATTAATAAAAAGCATCTAATGAAACTGGCAAGCTTCTGAAAGGCAATGGACACTGTTAATAAAACAAAACAGCAGCTGTCAGAGTAGGAAAATATCTTCTCCAAGCCCACATCAAACAGAGGGTTTTATCTTCAAAATATATAAAGAATGTAAGAAACTAGACAACAAACTAAGTCGTGGTGGCACAGGCCTTTCATCCCAGCACTCTGGAGACAGAGACTAGTGGATCTCTTTGAGTTTGAGGCCAACCTGGTCTACAGAAAAAGTTCCAGGTCAGACTTCAAAGTTACAGAGAAACCTTGTCTCAAAAAATCAAAATGAGAAACTAGACATAAAAATACCAAATAATCCAATTAAAATTGGGGTAGAAATCTAAACAGAGAATTATCAACGAAAGAATCTGAAATGGCTGAAATACACTTAAGGAATTGTTCAACATCTTAGTCTCCAATGAAATGCAAAGCAAAATGACTCTGAGATACCATATTCCACCTCACAGAATGGCTATAATCAAAAACGTGAAAGACAACTTATTTTGCAGAGGATGTAGAGTAAGGAGAACACTCCCCCAATGCTGGTGGGAGTTCAAACTGGGACATTTTCTTTGGAATTCAATATGACATTTCCTCAGTAAATTGAGAATCAAATTACCTCAAGACCCAGCTATTCCAATTTAGGGCATATAGACAAAGGATACTCAGGCATACCACAAGGACAGTTGCTCAACTATGTTCATAACAGCATCATTCATAATAGCCACAATGTAGAAACAACTCCTATGCCCCTCATGCAAAGAATGGATAACGAAAATGTGGTATATTTACACAAATTATTATTACTCAGTTGTAAAAAACAATGTTGTCAGGCAGTTGTGGCACATGCCTTTTTTCCCAAACACTCTGGAGACAGAGACACTAGATCTCTGTGAGTTTGAGCTGCCTTGGTTACAGAGCAATTTCCAGGAGAGATTACAAAGTAATAGCGAAACCCTTTCTCAACAAAGAAATGAACAATAAAACAAAATCTAAAAAGAAAACAAAACAATGACCCAATGAAATTTGCCCACAAATAGATGGAACCAAAAAGAAATCATTCTGAATGAGATAATCAACACCCAGAAAGACAAACATGGTATGCACTCACTCATAAATGGATATTAAAAGTAAAGTATAGGATAATGAACCTACAATCCACAATCTCAGAGAGGCTAGTTAACAAAGGGGGCCCAAAGAAGGATATACATGGATTTCTCTGGGAAGGAGAAATACAAGACATCCGGATAAACTAGGGGAGGCAGTGTGGAAGATTGGAGGATGGGTACTTGGGGGATAGGGTTGGGTGGGCTGTATGTGGGTGGCAGGGTTGGAGTGGGAAAGAAGAGGAGAGTAAGAAAAAAGATGTCATGATGGGATGGTTCCATTTTGAGTTTGTGGATTAACCTGATGTCTGGGAAACCCCAGTAATCCACAAGGATGATCCCATTGAGGGCATTAGTGGAGAGGGTGCCTGAAGTGACCATCTACAGTAATCTGATTGGTTTTCATCTAATTTTCATCAAAGAGACTTTATCCAATAACTGAAGGCAGCAGTTGCAGAGATCAATAGCCAAGCACTGGGTCAAGCTCAGGGGTCCTCTGGAAAACAAATGAAGAAAAAATTGTAAAGAACCAGGGGGTTCAAGGTCATGATGGGGGAACCCACAGAGATAGTTGACCAGAGCTCATGGGAGATCATGGACTCTGGACAAACAGTTAGGGATCCTGCATGGGACAGAACTAGGCCTTCTGCATGTGTGTGACAGTTGGGTAGCTTGGTCTGTTTGTAAACCTCCTAGCAGTGAGATCAGAACCTGTCCCTGGGGTTTACTTTCTTTTGGGAATCTATTCCTCATGCTGGGTTACCTCACCCAGTCTTGATACAAAGGAGAAGCTTGGTCCTGCCTCAACCTGATGTGTCATGCTTTGTTCAAGACTATGGAGAAAATTGTTCCTTTCTGAATGGAAACTAAGGAGGAGTGGATGGGGAGGAAGGTAGAAGGGAGGTGTGGGGGAGGACAGGAGGAGACTATGGAGGGGAAACTGTTTGGTATACAAAATAAATGAAAAAAGGTAATTAAATAAAATAAATTTAAAAAGAAGAAATAATTTTATGACAATATTAAATAAGTAGGCTTGGTTTAAAGTAAGCAATACTACTGAGAATTTTTTTTACAATAAAATAATAGAACCTGTTGGGACCACTTGGGGTCCTGGCCTCCAGCTGCTCTCCTCTGCTAGAGATCTTTGCCTCTGATTTGAGTTACTGAAAGCTGTGCTTCATGACCCTTAATTGCCTTGCCTTAAGGATCAGAGGATAAGGTTTTACCTATTGGCCCACCTGACTGTTGGGTATATAAGCCTCCATGTTGCTATTGAATAAAGGGCTTCTTACTAGTGACTAGAGGTCCGTGTCTCTGTCTGTCTCTCTGTCTGTGTGTCTTTGCATGTTTCAATCTCCAGCCCCTTGTCCAAAACAGCTTGGGAACTGTATGGTAGCAGATAAAGCACAGACAAGTATTGCAAGAATCAAAGTTTAAATGTACATGACTTCAGTTACATCACTGTGTATATAGAGGAAAGGAAATTAAGAGTTCTAATTCATCCTCAGTTATGTAACAAATTCACAGCTAGACTGTGTTATGCAAGACTGATCAAAAATTGTAAAACAACAAAAATGTAAATAGAGAACTATCATTCAAAATTCTGGGATAAGGAAAATTAAGATACCAGTATCTCGCAAAATATTCTGCTGCAATAGTCAAAGGTCAAAGATAAATCATAAATACACTAGATTACAGAAAATTTTACACCAATGACTGTAAAGTGCAATATTCTGACTGCTCTAAAATAGTTTTGAAATGCTAAGTATATGGAGGTTGAAGGGACAACTGACTTCTCAAAGTAATCAAGTAACTAAGTAGTCACACTGCTAGAATTTAGCTAGGCTAACTCAGGGTTTGAACATCATATTAATGAATATAAAATTTCGATGATTAAGAACATGAAAGGAAAATAAATAATATTGTATATATATTTTCAAATTTTAGAAAAGTAATATATTGGAAGTTATGGTATCAAAATTAGAGTTAATGAAGGATTATATTGAAAAGTAGTTCATTGTAACTAATTTAAAGTTACGATAGTTATTTATAAATAAAGAAGATTGTACAGCACATATGAATTTTTAGTAAAACATTAGTAGAAACAAATAACCTGAGAATAATTTGTTGCATATGTTCAATAGCCAATGAAAAAACTAATCTTTAAAAGTCTTGAAATTAAAAAAAAATAAGGAAAAATGGAATGCCAGATGGCAATGAAACACTTTTTAAAAAAGAGATCAAGATTCTAACTTCATGACTATAAAAAACCAAGATAGTCACATGATTATAAGCTAAGATATTACAGTTAAACACAGAATACATTCTCATAAATGAGCAAAATTTATTGTTATAATTAAGTAATACTTCAGAAAGAAAAGTAATGAGTATATTTGAGAGACTATTGAAAGTTGACCCTTGAAATTGCCATAAATATATGAGATATTTTAGGAAGCAATAACTAAATAATGGCCAACCACGTAATGAGTAATTGTATGAGAAAGATGCCCAATTCAAATGTAATCTAATGGAATACTCAAAAGTGAATAAAAAGTTACATAAAAATACAGAGAAAAGAAACTTGATACCTGGAAAGGGTGAACTGCCAGACTGGACAAAGCTGGAGCTTTCTAAATCTAGATGAAGGTTCCCATGACAACTGAATTGTGAGAGACATTCTTACCTCACAATAAAATAGCCAACAAAGATGACCACTATTCTCCAGTGTCAAGATGATGCTTGTAAATTACATCAATATCAATATTTATGCAAAATATTGATATAAATTGAGGGTTAAAAGCACACAAATTTTTAAAAATTGTAGTTATTTATTAGCAGACAAATACATAGTTTTAAAACCACTTTTGAATAATTTAGAAGAGCAAGGTATATAAGAAACACATATCAAAGTCTATATAAATTTTTACCTGATGAAGACCAGCTTTGAAAAAACTCATGTTCCTGTGTAGTAGTGTGATAATTAGGATTATTAAGCAAATGGAACAGAGATATAATGGACAGAAACACAAAACAGCATCAGAAAAAACTTCCAGTGAATACTGAATCCACCTCATTTCTTTTCCACACACTTACATACTTCACTCCAAAGGGGAGTGATGGATACAACAGACTTCATTAGCATGAGATAAGGAATATACTTGAATTCTCCAACCTTCCATCCAGGTGGAATAGATCCAGATCAATGTGAAAAATAGTTATTAACCACACTCTAGATCAGGATCTCTTATTTGTAGCCGCCAGACCTGCTGTCAATAACTTTGTGAGAGCAAAAATAATCTCAAGCTCTCTGACCTCCAGGCTAGGTGGAACAGGCTCACATCTGTCAGTGCCCACATATACCAATACAATTAATATAGTACAGAAATATTGAAATTCTAAGTTCCATAGGCTTTTTGTCACTGCATAATGAATAATAATAAAATAAGACAAGAAGATGATTAATTTCCATGGACAACATGACTAGATTTGAGGTATATCACACCTTGGAGTTACACTTCTGGAAATATCTTTGATGCAATTTCCATAGAGGTTTAATTGGGGTGAAAAGACCTACTGTGAATGTTAGCAACAGCATCCTGTGGGTTGAAGTTGCAGTCTTGATATAAAGGGAAAGGGAAGAAAACAAGATGGGAAATGGGTCTTCTCTTTCTCCATTTTTGTCTTCAGTGTTGTAAACTAAGCCATTTTGACCACCATGTTTTCTCCACTGTAACGGAATGTACCTTCAATTTATAAACCCTTTCCTACTTCAGTTGCTTTTAAAAATATATTTATTTATTATGTATACAATATTCTGTCTACATGTATGCCTGCAGGCCAGAAGAGGGCACCAGACTTCATTACAAATGGTTGTGAGCCACCATGTGGTTGCTGGGAATTGAACTCAG
>JAQHUG010000392.1:79362-96345 GCA_028555095.1 Dicrostonyx torquatus | reverse complement strand
ACAGTTTCTATTTCCTCACGACTTATGGATGTATTCAGATTGTTCACTTGGTCTGGATTTAATTTCTGTATATGGAATTTATTTAAAAAATACTGTCCATTTCTTTTACATTTTCCAGCTTTGTGGCATACAGGCTTTTGTACTAAGACCTAATGATTCTCTGAATATCCTCATTGTCTGTGGTTATGTCTCCCTTTTCATTTCTGATCTTGTTGATTTGAGTCTTCTCTATCTGCCTTTTCCTTAGTTTGGATATGTTTTTTCAATCCTGTTGATTTTCTCAAGAAACCAGCCCTTTGTTTCATTGATTCTTTGGATTGTTTTCTGTGTCACTATTTTGTTGATTTCAGCTCTCAATTTGATTATTTACAGTCTTCTACTCCTCCTGGGTGAGTCTGTTTCTTTTTTTTCTAGATCTCTCAGGTGTGCTGTTAATTCACTAATGTGTGCTTTCTCTGTTTTCTTTATGGGGGCACTAAGTGCTATGAACTTTCCTCTTATCACTGCTTTCATAGTGTCCCATAGGTTCAGATATGTTGTTTCTTTATTTTTGTTGAATTCAAAGGAAGACTTTAATTTCTTTCTTTATTTCTTCATTGACCTTGGTGTGGTTCAGTAGTTTACTGTTCATTTTCCATGAGTTTGTAGGCTTTTTGGGGCTGGGATTGTTGTTAAATTCTAAATTTACTCCATGGTGATCCAATAAGACACAAGTGATTACTCCAGCTTTTTTTGTATCTGTGGATGTTTGCTTTGCTACTGAGTACGTGATCAATTTTTGAAAAGGTTCCATGAGATGCTGAGAAGAAGGTATATTCTTTCCTGTTTGGGTGGAATGTTCTATAAATGTCACTTAAGTCCATTTGATTCATTACATCTGTTAGATCCCATATTTCTTTGTTAAGTTTCTGTCTGGTTGACCTGTCCATTGGAGACAGATGAGTGTTGAAATCTCTTACAATTAGTGTATGGGGTTTGATGTGTGCTTTGAGATCTAATATTGTTACTTTTACATATGTGGGAGCTTTTATATAGGGGCATAGTTATTCAGGATTCAGACTTCTTCTTGATGATTTTTTCCTTTTTGACTATGAAGTGCCCATTTCCATCTCTTCTGATTGATTTTAGTTTGAAGTCGATTTTGTTAGATATGAGCATAACCACTCCCACTTGCTTCTTAGGACCATTCAATTGAAAAACCTTTTCCCAACCCTTTACTCTGAGATAATGTCTGTTTTTGTGATTGAGGTGTGTTTCTTTTAAACAGCAAAATGTTGGATCCTGATTTTGTATCTATTCTCTTAACCTGTGCCTTTTTATACTTGAGTTGAATCCATTGATATTAAGTGATATTAATGACTAGAGGTTGTTAACTCTAGTTCTGTTGTTTTTGGTGGTAAGGGTTTGTGTGTTTCCCTATGAGTTGTGCTGTTGGATGGTTGTTTGATGTCTGTGTTATTATGGGTGTTGTTTGCTTCCTTTAGTTTTGGTTTACCTTCTAGTACTTTCTGTAAGGTTGGGTTTGTGGCTATGTATTGCTTAAATTTGCTTTTATCCTGTAATATCTTGTTTTCTCCATTGATGGTGAAAGAAAGCTTTGCTGGGTATAGTAGTCTGGGCTTGTATCCATGGTCTCTTAGCGTCTGCAGCACATCTATCCAAGACCTTCTGGCTTTCATGGTTTCCATAGAGAAGTCGGGTGTAATTCTGATAGGTTTACCTTCATATGTTACTTGACCTTTTGCCTTTGCAGCTCTTAATATTCTTTCTTTTTTTCTGTATGTTTTGTGTTTTGATTATTATATGGCAGGAGATTCTTTTTTTTTTTGATCCAGTCTATTCGGTATTCTGTATGCTTCTTGAACCTTCATAGGAATATCCTTCTTTAGGTTGGTAAAGTTCTCTTCCATAATTTTGTTGAATATATTTTCTGGGCCTTTGAACTGGAATTCTTCTCCTTCTTCTACCCCTATTAGTCTTTGGTTTGGTCTTTTCATGGTGTCCCAAATTTCCTGGATGTTTTGTGTTATGAATTTGTTGGATTTGTTGTTTTCTTCAATCAATGAACTTATTTTCTGTATCGTATCTTCAGTGACTGAGATTCTTTCTTCCATCTCTTGTATTATGTTGTTTATACTTGTTTCTGGAGTTCTTGTTCATTTATCCAGATTTTCCATATCCATCTATCTCTTGGTTTGTGTTTTCTTCATTGTCTCCATATCAGTTTTCAGGTCTTGAACTGTTTCCTTTACCTGTTTGATTCCTTTTTTGGCTTTCTAGAGTATCTTTGAGGATTTTTTTCATTTCTTCTAATGTTTTGTTAGTCTCCTCATCCCTTTCTTTAGAGGAGTTTTTCACCTCTTCTTTAATGGTCTCTATCGTTTTTATAAAGTTACGCTTAAGGTCTTCAGGATTAGGTTGCTCAGATCTGCTTGTTGCATAATTGCTGGTTTCTGGTGTTGTCATGTTGCTTTTTAGGTTGTTGGAGGAACTCTTGGATTGGTGCCTGCCAATCCCTTTCTCTCTAGGTGGATCAACTAGTAGTCGATAGTGTTCACTTGCTTGGTCTGAGTGGATATGGATCAGGGGCACTCACTCAGGATCTGCCGCTGTGAAAAGGGCAGGCTTCTCCACTCAGTGGACCAAATCAAGCTGTGCAGCTTTGTACTGGACCCTCTCTCATATAGGGCCTCAGCCTGGAAGCAGGCCAAGTTCTCTCAGGGAACCTAAGACCCTGCCAATGGAGAGTGATGCTTAGGGACAAGCTGGGGTGTGGAAAGCAGAAAAACCGGGGGTGGGAGTCTCCTAATTGGGCAGAACATTTTTGGGGTTGGGGGATGCCCATATTGGTTCAGTGGGATGGCTGGGTTGGGAAGCACTTACCGCTCCAGTTGAATGGATCTGAAACAGGGGGCCTCACCAAGGACCAGCAGCCAAGAAAAGGGCAGGCTTCTCTGCTTGAGCCCTGCGGCTTTATACTCAACCCCCTGTCATCCAAGGCCTCAACCTCGAAGAACCCTGCCAAAGGGGAGTGATGCTTAGGGACAAGCTGGGGTATAAAAAGCAGAAAACCCCGGGGGGGGAGCCTCCCAATTGGCCAAAACATTTTGGTGATTGGGGGATGCCCATAGTGGTTCAGTGGGAAGATTGGGCTGGGAAGCACTTACGACTCTGGTCGGACGGATGTGAAACAGGGCGGCTCACCAAGGACCAGCCACCTTATAGTTTTAGCCTTCTTATAGTTTTCTTTCTTAATTGCAAAACATTTTAGAAAATTTGCATTTTATTGCAATATTGATGCTGATTTTCAACTTAAAATGTACTTGGATGAGAAATATAAAGTTCTTAAAACGATTTAGTTGTATCTGGAAAGGGATCAATTTAATAATATAATTCTCTTATATTCCATTTATCATTTTTTTCTTCATCATCAAATTTGAAATATAGACCCTTCATGAAGCACATTTATCCAAATAACACTTGTGTGTCATGCTGCTTTAGTTAAAATTGACATATAGAAATTCAAGATATAAAAACTCTGCTCTCTGTAGCAAATGCAAACCTGACTAAAAGCAATGAGGAAACAATGAAAATAGCACATATGAGAGTCAAGGTAGGCTTATCTCAAACTGTAAGTTCTATTTAAAGTCTGTAGAGTAAAATGCATATGCAGTGTCTTAGAATATCATTTTCAACCTAGAAAACACATGTATGTAGATTTCTCTGAAGATATACCACTAAGCAGCTGACTAACTTCTGAGGTTAAATGTTCTCTAATGATAATGTATTTTTTTATTCCAGTTTTAATATGTGCTTTGGTAGTCTATATCCACTTACATGGCAGTATGTTTATAAAAGAGGGGCTTTGAATCCTTGACTTGCTTTCACAACTGTGATATTGTACATATCTCCTCCAGTCTCTTTGGACATCATATGGAAAGAAGTAAACAGAACAGATTTTCAGCATTTTGTAAACAAAGTGCATTTGCTGTAGCCAGGCAAAATCCTGAGCAAGTATGCTCAGAATGTAAACCTATGTACTGCAGGAACTCAAGCATGTATATTCTACCATTCAATATGGAAGAAATAAAAGGTACAGGTTAGTTTCATCCATTGTCACACTGGTTGGAACAAAAATGTTTATTATGAACAGAGTTGACAATTTAACAGTACCCTCTTTCTCCAGTGTCCCTTGTATATGACTAGGTTTCTATATCAAACATATCTTCTCTTTTTGATGACTCTTTCAATTACCCATTAAGAATATTGACTCTTTTAGACATATCTGAAAAACGATGACCAGTTAACAGCAATTATTAGAGAAGTTTCCAAATAAAACTGCTCTGTGTGTCTCTGTGTCCTATCTTTTACCTAAAAAAATCCAGAATTGATTATTGAAGAGAAATGTTCAAGAGCCCCATAATGATCTTAGAAATACATACAATGCCTCCACTTTCTTTCTTGCTGACCTCATGATTAATGCTTACCACAGATTCTGTCTCATAGTTGCAGTGAAAAGTTAGCAACAATTAAATAAATTTTAAGTAAATAGGCTTTCTACTCTGTAGACAGCAGCATGTAAAATAGAACAATTAACAATCATAAGATTTGTTACTAACACTTAGGTGACTAAAGCACCTGCAACATTCTCTTGTTTCCAATTATCAGTATGTCCTTTGGAAAATACATACTCATGTTTTCCCTTCAAATCCTTCATATTAAGAAATGTACTTTCAAATGGAAGTCTGCTTGTCTTCAAGATCACCAGTTGAGCCAAAGCTCCTCAGTTGTATTCAATAATATCACGAGTGCACCAGTAGCGACATTTTAAAAGAAATACAGTGTCAGTCAATAACTAATAGGTTTTATTCTTTTTATTTTACCTTTCCTTAGAAGTTAAATAATTCAATTCTTCCACGCCAATGACCTTCATTTAATTGGAAGTCATGGTGGTGCTAATAAAGCCTGTGAATTAAATAAATTGAAGAGGAATGGTGTGATTTGTAAAGAGAGAAGAACAAGGAGAGGGGACAGGAAGGAAAGTACCCACTGTCATATTGGTTTCTCAATCCATTAGAGTTGAGCACAGGTGCTGGATAAAGCCTCATTGTTTTGAACTTGGGTACAAGTCCATTGATCTCAATGTCCTCTGAAGTGTAAGGGAACAGAGTCCTATTGGGGCTGATGTGTACAAAGGAAGATTATCTTAAGGTAAGTGAATCCAATCAAGCTTAGCGACTAAGTGGGTTACAAGATTTAACTTGAAGGGTCTCTGCCATTTAGGGAAATGGAGTGAAGGAAGTTGTTTTGGAGGAGAGAGAAGGACCTGCTCCCTGATTGTTCAGAGCACTTTGGAGTCCAACATTCATCTTCTGGTGGTGAGTTTTAGGTTAGTAGGAGTATCATAGTCCTTTAGGAATCATTTCAAGACTCCATTCTCGTATGAATACTTCAAAGGTCACTATTAGGCATGCTCAGTGTTCAGTGAAGAAAACTGAGAGAGACTCAAATCTGAAATTATGTAAAGGAAAGTAGATGAAATCTTTATCTGGAATTAGTCAGTACTCTATGACGATTAATATCATGGGAAAAATTTTAAATATATGCATATATTATAATACATATACCTTAATAAAAGCTGTAAACCTGTGAAAGATTCAATATAAAACAAAAGGATCATGAGAGTAGTGACAATATAAAAGTCATTATATTATTGTTTTTCATCTGTCCCTTATCAGGTAGCTCTTCTGCCATGAGATAGAGATGTTGGATTTCACTTTAATAAGTGTGTTTGAGATTAAAGAAGGAAGTAGTTGAACTCCAACACTAAAGTTAGCTTTGATTTTTAGTTGAACTGAGACAACAAAAGAACCATTTGCCATATATATCTATAAAGAATAGCAGAAAGTAACATTTGGGGAGATTAATAAAATTTTAATCCTGTTGGAAATGTGATATACCCATAGGTCAATTTATTATTTTTTCAAGGAAAATTTTTCTGGATGATTTGTACTTCTTTTCAGATGTATCATTTGTCCAGTAGTCTTAATATTCCTTAGTTGAGTTTTAAATTCTCCTGAAAAGACAGAATCAAAACCCTTCCCTAACACTAATTTTGGAGGATTCTCTTTTGACAAGTTCTATCTGATCAAATAAAAAACATTTGTGAGTGTTATAGGTTAGTTTAGAATAAACAGCCATGGTGCTTAATGAACTATCATCTCTTCTAATTAAGAGGTGTCTCTTGTTCAAATCAAGCCTTTATCAATTTTGATGGTATCCATAGTTTTTCTTCTCCTGTAAAAACAAAATCAAAACCTCTTCCCCAAAGTAACACATGCCCTGGTTTCCATTCTGAGGTCAATATGTTTTAAAAGTAGATTGGTTGATTTAATTTTGTAGTTTTTTTCTACTATCCAATGTTTCTCCACAGTTGTTATTCCTTTCTTATTAGCATTTAGAAAATTAACAGTTAATAAAACATCATGCAATTTCTGGGGGTATTTATCATCCCTTTCTGTTTATTTAACATATCATTTAGAGTTAGATTTGATCTTACTATAACTGCCAACCATGCAGGATTATGAGGTATTCATATAATGTTTATGTTATAATATGTAAAACACTATTTTCTTTTTTGAGAAAAATATGCTGGATCATTGTCTCCCTTTATTTGTACAGGAATACCCAGGATATGTAGAACTTCTAGCAAATATGTGAATACCAAATCAGCTTCTTCTAAACTCAAAGCAGTTGCCCATTGAAAACCTGAATAGGCATCAATGTTATAGTGTACATATTTTAGTTTTCCAAATTCTACAAAACAAAACCACATCCAACTGCCAGATTTCATTCCTTTGATTACCCTTTGGGTTACATCCTGCAGGTAGTGATGTTTGGATGTATTAAGAACAAAAGGGATATTTTCTTATAATTTCCTTGGCTTGTTGTCATGTGATGGAAAATTCTTTTATTAAATCTTTGCTGTTGATGTGATTTTTTTCTATAATATTCCGGGACCTTTGACATATTTCCAATCAATAACTGATCAATTTCAGCATTACATTCTGCAAGAGGTCCTAGCAGACAATTACGGGATTGGATGTGTGCTATGTATATGAGATGATTCTTATTCCTGATTGTATCTTGTAACTGAATAGATAATAAAGTCAATTATACATCATCTGGTATAAACCCAATGGCTTCAATATGTAAAACAGCTCTTTCTGTATAAAATGAATCAGTAACTATGTAAAGAGTTTCCTTAAAAATCCCTTAGTGCCATGAGAATAGACTGTAATTCTGACTTTTGGGCAGAATCGTAAGGGCTTTGATCCAATTTACTTAAATTTTCTGATTTGTAGTATGCCTTTCCTGATTTATTTTCACCAGTATAGAATGTAGTCACTCCAGTTATTTGTGTGTCCTGTAGTATGTGAGGAAAGATCTAAATAATTCTCTTTTTAAGTTGAATTCTTTACCTTTTGGAAGTGTTTTTGTTAATCATACCCCAAAAATTACTAGAGTTTACTACAAGATCATTGCATGGGTTCACATTCTTCCCATAATTTGACAATTTCATCACTAGTGATTGGTAATAAAATTTCTGTTGACCCTATTCCTTCTAATTGATGAAGCTTCGATTTTCCTTTTACACTTAACACAGAGATATTTTCCACATAAATTTAACACATTTTACCCTCTTTATATGGTAAAATATCCATTGTAAGACAATATCTTCCCTCTTCATTAAAATTCCTGTAGGGGAATGTTTGGAGAGTAATATGATCAGAATGAATTTAAAATATACATCCACAAGATCCACATATGTCTTCTGTATTTTCTCCTCCATCAAAGTAAAGTCTCTCTCAGTTTCTGCTGTCAATTCCCTGGGACCACTGAAGTCCTGGTCAAAATCTAAGGTTGTGTTTTAATGAGTCAATTCTTTAGGTTTTATGCTAATACTGCACCATGGATAGGAAATGTCTCTTAGCCATCTTTGGGAGTCATGAGTTTTACTCAATCTATCTCGCTTAATATGCACATTTTGTGCTTTAATTTTTTGTAAACCTATGTTATAGCCTAAATATTTAATAGAATCTCCTTTGTATTTCTTTCAGGAGCAATCTGTAATTCCCAACAAGGCATTTTTTTTACTTCTTCAAACATTCTTTCTAAATTATCTGTATTTGGAACAGATAGTAAAATATCATCTCTGTAACTGTAAACTATATATTCAGGAAAATGGTTACATGTCATTTTCAGTGGCAGATTTACAAATTATCATCAAAGGGTGGTGCTATTTAACATTTGATGTAGGAGAACCTTCCATTGATATTTTTAAAAAGCCTAAGAATTATGCAGGCACTGTGAAAACATATTTTTCTCTATCTTTTGCTTGTAAAATTATAGTGAATAAACACTCTTACAAATCAGTAACTATGAGAGGCCATCCTTTGGGCAATAGAGAAGACAAAGGGATTCCATACTATAGAGAGCTTGTTGACTGAATCACCTTATTATATGCTCTTAGATATATTATAGTTCTTCATTTGCAGATTGGTTTTCAATAACACATGGAGAAGAATTCTTCAATATTCTGAACATGTAGCTGCTCCTGTACCAGCTGTGTCTAAGACGTGAAGTTTTTCTTTTGTTAAAATTCATAGCATAACCCATACAGGTTTGTCTATCAACCATTTTAATGGTGGGACTGTTGAAGCCTTTGACCAATCAGCAATTGTTTTACCCTATTATTGTGCAAATTGAATTGTCAGTGACTATACTTTATAATATCTTATGATATTTTCCAAGGAACAAACATTAATTTATGGTTTGTTTCAGAGGTTGGGGGAATGTTAATTTGAGTATTTCATTGCTGTAACCAATCATGTCCCCACAAATTTAATGACAATGTCATTTATTCATATTTTTAGTTTATGTCTTTATTCATTTATAGAAGTGTGCCAATATACTTGCTTTATGATTTTTCCTGAGACAGGTCCTTCATTGTGTTTTCCAACAGCAAAGAATTATATTAAATATTCATCATTAATCTACATTTATTAGTTAAGTGCCTGCCTTTGCCATATCTTCCACATAGTACAAAAGAGAGGGAAATTCTGAATACTTTATTCTCAGAAATAACATTGTTTCTTGTAATGCCCTGTCTATAATCTCTTTTAAATTGTCCTTATTTGCCTAATATAATGTGACATTTTTATTTTTCCTCAACCCTCTGGAAATCACCTCTCCTATCCATGCATCATTATAGTCATGAGAATCAGTACTAATTGCTTCTTGAATCCATTCCTCCAATAGTTCTGATCTTGCTTTTAATGGCCTAATTATCCTTTTGTATAGAGAAGTGACATTTTTAACAACCAGTGTTTCAATTATTATTTGTCTACCATCTGAATTTGTTATAATTACACTAACTGCTTAAGTCAATCTTTGTAAGAAATCAGTAAAGCCTTTTTTTGGGCCCCATAAA
Organism: Dicrostonyx torquatus; assembly: GCA_028555095.1. NCBI lineage: Eukaryota > Metazoa > Chordata > Mammalia > Rodentia > Cricetidae > Dicrostonyx > Dicrostonyx torquatus. The sequence continues at coordinate 86,852 of JAQHUG010000392.1, read as the reverse complement.
ACTTTAGAAAATGATTCAGTTTTCTTTCCTTCCTTTTCAATTCCTTTCTAAACATTCAAACCTGGTGCATGTCTTAAAACCAGGATGTGACAATCACATAGAGATTGCCATTCTAGGGAAGCATAATTTCCTTCTCCATGAATTTAATCTTGGGAGATTTTCATACCTCTAGATTTACTCCATTGTTCAATAGTCTTAGCCTCTTCTCTGAACCAACTCCTGTGTTATAATTGTGGACCAGGCTCTAAACAATCTTTAACCAACTCTATCCAGTCATTAGGGATTATTCTATTACAAATTGACTATGAGTTTAACATTTCCTTCACAAAATGAGGATTCATGCAATATGAGACTACTGCTTCCTAGAATCTCCTTAAATCTAACAGAAGTCCATTCATCTTTTACTCTATCATTTGGCAATTCCTGTATATTTGCTAGATATATTAATTTTGGTTATTTGAAAACCTTAGGCTGTTACTCTCTATTCTTTTTATGCAATTGGTTCTCCATTAAATTTATCTATCTGGATTTGAATATCTCAGTAAACTGCTTTATTATGTTTTCTAAATCCTGTATCTTAGCATTCAGGTTAAACAACTTTTTAAAGTGATGCAACAAAAATGATAATGCTGATAATATTTACAATTGACATTATCTAAATTCCATCTAAATTAGCTATTCTCTCACTTAATCATTTCATTTTCAAATTGTCCAGCATATTATCATACAGAGACAAATTCCTCCAATGTAATGGTGTTTCTTATTTCTTATACTGGGAATAAAATCTCTCTTTTAACTAATTCCTCTGTTTAAGTATTCCCAATTATTTTGTTAAAACTACTGACAATGTTGATGAAGATATGAGGCTTATTGCAGCTTCATAAAACAGTAATGACCTGATTGGATTTCAAGGCACCTGTCTAGTTTGACAGCAGACAGAGAAGGGTGTTCCGGGAGAGCCCACAACCTATCGTGGAGAGATAGAAAGAGAGTGCATGTGTGTCGGATCTTTGAAAAATGCATAGGAAATTGTTTGGAAAAAACACATGTGGTGGGGTGCTGCTTGGAAAGAGAATAAGCCAGTCTACGGCAGGTGAATACAGTGGCGTTTGGAGCCTAGGTATTACTGGAATTTGTGTGGCAGTTGCCAACGCTTTCAGAGAGGCTACAACAGGACATTTCCAAATTTACTCAGAGGCTTGGGGGGAAAAAGAAAGAAATCCTACCCAGGTGTGGCTGGAGACCCACGTGCAGCTTCTGCCTAATCAGGTGACTAAGAAGCCAAGGCAAACAGTTTTTTTTTTTTTTTTGGATTTTTCAGACAGGGTTTCTCTGTAGCTTTGGAGTCTATCCCAGAACTAGCTCTTGTAGCCCAGGCTGGTCTCGAACTCATAGAGATCCACCTGCTTCTGCCTCCCAAGTCCTGGGATTAAAGGAGTGCGCCAACACCACCCGGCTGGCAAACAGTTTTTTCATGACTTTGTACCGCAAACTTTGGGTGCCAAATTTACATGAATAGTAAAAATCCAGAGACAGATATTGGGGTTCAACTTGAAGATTAGAAAAGCAAAGCAGTCAGTAACGCTCTCTTTATTCTACCTCAGACCAAAAATGGACGATCTCAGATTGAGACTGAGAGTGAGACTTGGCTCCTCCCATCCTTCTCTAGTGCTGGTGTTAAAGGTGTGCACCACTACCACCCAGCTTCTATGACTAACTAGTGTGACTGCTGGAAGTAAAGGTGTGTACAACCTTTGCCTGGCCTGTATGGCTGAATATAATGGCTGCTTTGCATTGACCTTCAGGCAAACTTTATTACAACACAAGTAATATGCAAATATAAAAGCATGATTACTAATTACTTTTCTGAGCTCAAAGTAGATGCCTGTTGAAATCCTGCGTAGGTGTCAATGGTGTGGTGTATATATTTAGTTTTCCAAATTGTACAAAATGGAACACATCCATCTGCAAGATTTTATTCCTTTTAACACCCTTTGGATTATTTTCTTCAGGTAGTGGAGTTTGATTGTATAAAGAACAAGTAGGATATATCTTTATAATTTTCTTGGCTTGTTTCAGCATGACGAAAAGTCTTTTTATAATTTTTTCTATTGACATAGTTTTTAATGAAATTCTGAGGCTTTCAGCACATTTCTAATTAATAGTTGATCAAGTTCCCCATTACCTTTTGCTAGAGGTCCTGGCAGACCCATATGGGATTAGATGTGTATTATACATATGGGATCACTCCTATTTTTGGTATTTCTTGTAACTGAATAAATAATAAAGTCAATCCTCTATTACCTGCTATAAATTTAGCAGTTTAAATATGCTAAATAACCCTTTAGGCATTTTGTTAATCAATAACTATGTTGAAAGGATTCATAAAATTTATTAATAGCATAAGAATAGCATATATTTGTGACTGTTAAACAAAATCTTAAGAGTTTTGATCCACTTTACTTAAATTTTCTGATTTGTAACCTGCTTTCCCTGGTTTATTTGCATAATTATAGAATATAGGGGCTCCAACTATTGGTGTTGCCCTTACAATGTGCTAAAAATAAATCTATCTAGTTATCTTTATAAGCTTAATTCTCTTTCTTTTTGGATATTTATTGGTAATACCTCACCTAGAATTACTGAAAGGTATTTCCCAAGGATCATTTTCTGCCCATAATTTGTCACTTTAATTATTGAAAGTACTGTAATTTCTCTTGGGTCTATTTTTGCTGACTGACAAGGTCTCAATTTTCCTTTTAGAATCAGTTCAGAGAACTTTTTTTACATAAGTTTTAATTTTTATACTGTTTATGTGTTAAAAGATCCATTCTAAGATAGCATCACCCATCTGAATTAAAATTCATGTAGGGCAAAATGCTTGGAGGGTATTATGGCCAGAATGCAGAGAATATTCATATCCACATGATTGACATATTCATTATGTAACTTCTCTTCCACCAAAGTCAGTTCTCTCTGCTTCAGTGGATAATTTCCTGGGACAATTTAAGTCCTCACCAACTTCTGAAGTTGTGAATTTACTCAGTCCATCAGTTTTTATCCCAGTAGTGTACCATGAACAGGAAATGTCTCCTAGCAACTTTTGAAAGTCATTAACCATCTACAATTAATTTCTCCTACTTTATACCTTTCAGGGGTCTTTATTTTTAAAACCTATTATATAGCCTAAATAGGTAATAGAATCTCGTCTTTGTATATTTTTTTTTCAAGAGCGATTTGTAATCCCTAACCATATTGTAGGCAGGCCACTTCTTTGTTCCCAACTGCTCAGCCAGGAATTAATCACACAGAAACCATATTATTTGCTACACTGTTTGGCCAATATCTTAAGCATATTGTTGGCTAATTCATATCTTAATTAAACACACCTCCATTAATCCATGTGTTGCCATGAGGCTGTGGCTTACCAGGCATCTGTCTCCAGTGGGGCTACATGGATTCCTCTGATTCTGCCTTCTTTCTCCCAGCATTCAGTTTAGTTTTCTCTGCCAAGCTCTACTATTTTGCCTTATAACAGGCAAAGACAGTTTCTGTATTAGCCAATGGTATTCAGAGCATATAGAAAGGAATCCGACATCACCTCCCCTTTTCTGTTTAAATAAAAAGGAATGCTTTAACTTTAACACAGTAAATTACATATAACAAAACTGAATTACTATTAAAATTTTATATCTACTGTATCTTTTATCATAATTAAGAAAAACTATATCTATTCTTCAACTCCATCAAAGATTCCAGAATAATATAATACTACCTAAGTAAACAGGAAGTACATTGTAAACAACTTCCAAAACTCTAGAATTGACAGAGACATCTCACTACCTAAACAGTCACCTAAAGTTTTTCTGTATCATTCAAACATACATCTTGAGCCTACAGGCCCATACTATCCAACAGACTTTTCCATGTAGCAGTAAATTTCAAAGACAGTTTTGTCTATATTGGCAGTTTGTCTCACGCATTTGTCATGTCCTGCAGAAAATATAGCAAACTCTTTCATGAACCAGGAACCCTGAAGGATTGTTTCACCTTTAGGCAAGTTCAGCAGTGATTTCTCTGTGGGTCCTGCATGTCCAGTTCATTCAGCACAGCATCAAGCAGTTCAGACAAGAGAATTTTCTTGCCCAAATGGCTAATCAACTTCAAAAAGAAACTATTCAATGCCCATTATCATCTCGAAGTAGGTGGATGCTGCCAGAAACAAATGTGTCTCATTGTCATGAAAAGTCCAAAATTCTTAAATATTTAAAATTCCATATTCTGAAGGTCTCTAAAAGATTTAAGGAATAGCTATCTAATGGAAGTGTATCTCTACATATCTAGAAAACCTAACTAATATGACTACAAGCTTGAATATTATAGATGATTATCTATTAACCTGTATTTCTTAATTGTAAATTACATTTTTAAATAGGCTGCCCAAACACAATATCTTAATCAAAAGCAGAAATATAAATATATACAGTATAACAAAATTGAAGTCAAATTTGTATCAATAAACCAAGATACCTGCCAATGCAAATTACTTTAAATGTAAACAAATATTTGCAAACAATATTTGAAAATATGGGCATATTTCTCTCCAAACTGATTTCTGCTTTTCTGGGTGAAGTATTTTGGGGGTGTTCACAGTGACCGTTCACGAGGTCATGGTCCATCAAACCATTAGTCTGGAAGGATTCCACAAATTCTTAACCTCTGTGGAAACAAAAGAATAACTTCTTTTCCAAATCAACATATACTTAGACCCAAATTTTGAAATCGAGATACATTTAGAGTATATATGCTGGCTTAGTTTAACAGTCTGTACAATGAAATGTCTCTCTGTACTTAGGTCATTCAAAAACTTCATGAAAGCACAATAATATACACAATTCAACTCTGGAAATTTTCCATCTTTATGTGGCTTATTCTTCTTACCCCATTACTTTTTTCTAAAAATTTACTCTGTGACCTTAAAGACTTTGCTTTATTTTTTTAAAAAAAATTTACCTGTTTTAATAACTCTCCATATTCCTTTTCTTTTCTCTCCCAAGCATATTTATGTTTATCCAACACTGTGACACATTGAGAGGTCTTTTATGTCTGAATCTGTTCTTATTGCATATCTGTAATACTTTTATGACCAGAACAGCTTGTTAAAATTCTAAATTGCTTGGCTAGTACTAATAGTGCTTTGCGTTTTGGCACTGCCCAGTCCAACATGGCAGAGACATGTTCACTGTCTCTGAGAGCTATACACATTGCCCCAGTTCTAGGTATGCAGCTGGTCTATGTTGAGCCATTAAGCAGATTGTAACCCACTGGTTACAAACCCCATACATATGCTCAGCCTCTTGAAAAAGCCAAAGTTAGTGCTGGCAGAATGGCCTAGGAAGCTGCCATTTCAAAACCGTGTGTTTTTTTTATTTTTCCTGCTACTGTTGAATGAGGAAAATCTCTCTTAAAGGAATCATGGTGTTAAACCATGCTTAATGTTGTTTTTTTTTTCCTAGAATTACTTCTCAAACTCTCTTAAGTTTTAATCGGATTTTAGTTGGCCACATTGGAGGCAAAATTTTCCTTACTTCTTCAAACGTTTTTTCTAAAGTATCTACATTTGAATCATTGATATCTCTTAAAAGACTGCAAATTATTTTTAAGTAGGCACCATGAAGACAAGTTTGTTTTGTTTTATGTCCTTTTGTTGTAAAGGTATAGTGAAAAAAGAATAGTTTAAACTATTAACCGAGAGCCCATCCTTTGGACAATAGACATGGAAAGGGAATTCCATACTATAAAGAGCTCATTGACTGAATAACCTTATTATCAGCCCTTAGATCTTTTAAATTCTCCATTTTCTACATTCCTTTTTAAAAACAGATAAAGGAGATTTCCAAGGGATGTTTGATCTTTCAATATGCTGAACATTTAGTTGCTCCTGAACCAGCTGTGTCTAAGACCTGCAGATTCTCTGTTGTGAAATGCATTTCATAACCCATACAGGTTTGTCGGTCAAACATTTTAAAGATAGGGCTATTGGAGCCTTTGAAAAATCTGTAGTTGTTTTGCCCTGTTCTTGTACAACTTGAATGGTTGGTGACTGTTCTTATAATGTCTTGTAGTACTTTTCCCAGAAAAAAAACATTGGTTTATGGTTTGTTTCTAATTTTGAGGAGTGTTAATCTGAGTATATCATTGTTGTAACAATTCACTTCCCCCCCAAAAAATCATTGTTATGTTAGCCACACATGGCTTTAATTTTTCTCTCTGACCTTTGGTACTATATATTTGACCCATCACATGCTCTGTTTTTTCTGAGATAAAGTTCCAGTCCCTAAAAGCTGAATATTTGCCACCTAAGTTCACCGTTTGGATGTCATGATTCTGGTGTAATTATGGTTATATCTGCACCTATGTCTATCAGACCTTCAATGACAATATCATTAATTCATATTTTTTATTTAGGTCTATATTAATTTATAGAAGCTTGCCAAAATACTTGCTTTATGATTTCTCCTGTATTTTTGTTCTCTATTCTATAGCTGTTCTATCAACCAGAGTAGTAGGACTTCTTAGAATAGATCTTACATTCTTGATTTACTCAGAGGAATTTCCTACAAGATGACAGAAAATGACTGAACCACCTTTGGCAGAGGGTACTGCAAGAGGCCCATAAATATATTTTCTTATGACAAGGGGTAATCTTAACCCTCCGTTATTGATCTGCATTCAATATTCTAATGCCTGCCTTTGTAACACCTTCTACAAAATTCAGAAGATAGGGCCTTTCTCTTTGAATTATGCTTAGAAACAAATTCTTTCTACTAATTTCCTATATACCATTGTTTGCCACAATTGAAACACTTGCCAATTTGATTTTCTTTTTTTTTTTCAATTTTTTTGAGACAGGGTTTCTCTGTAGTTATTGGTGCCTGTCCTGCAACTAGCTATTGTAGACCAGCTGGCCTCAAACTCACAGAGATCCACCTGCCTCTGCTACCAAGTGCTGGGACAAAGGCATGTGCCACCAACACCCAGGTCTTGTATTTTTCTTCAAGTTTCTTTTTTCCATATATCATAATGGTCATGAGATTCAAAATTGTTTGTATCTCAGATCCATTTCTGCAAGAATGTAGACCTTGCTTTTAAAGGCCTAATTATCTTTTTGCATTGGGAATTAGCATTTTTGTAAGCAAGAACTTCAATTATTTGTCTAGATTTTGAAGTTGGTATCATACCATTTATGGCTGTTGTAAATCTTTTTTTTATTGTTAAAAGAAAAATTTACATTTACATTTACTCCCCTTGTTCCGTGCCCTCCCACTCCCCCACTACCCCACCGCCCTCTCCCTGCATCCTTAAGATGGGCCAGGATACCCTGCCCTATGGGAAGCCCAAGGCCCTTCCCCTTCCATCTCGGTCTAAGAAGATGTGCATCCATATAGAGCTAGGTCCCGGTGCCATTATCATTGGCTTCTCAGTCAGTC
>JAQHUG010000392.1:35239-62169 GCA_028555095.1 Dicrostonyx torquatus | reverse complement strand
CAGGCCAATTCTCGTGGGGAACCGGGGCCCCGTCCAAGGGGAGCTTTGCCCAGGGACACTCTGGGGTATGGGACACAGAAAAGCCAGGAGAGGGGGAGAGGGGTCCTCCCAATCGAGCAGAGCACCTGGGGTGGAAAGTTTTAAATTTAACACAGTAAAATTGCATATAACAAACAGGTATCTAGTAAAAATTACACTAAACAACATACATATCTACTTCATCTTTTATCATAATTTAAAAAACTGTATTTGCTTTCTATTTATTCTTCAACTCCATCAAAACTCCAGAATGATATAATGTTACCTAAGTAAACAAGAATTTCATTGTAAGCAACTTCCAAAACTCTAGATTTGACAGACGTATCTTACTGCCTAGTCAGTCACCCAAAGTACTTCTGTAACACTGGAGAATCCATCTTCAGCCTACAGGCCCATAGAATCTGGCAAACTTTTCCATGATGCAGTATATTTCAAAGATAGTTCTGCCTACATAGGCAGTTTTTAAGTTACTTTCTTCTGTGCCCTACAGAATGCCTAGAGGACTCTTTCATGAAGCAGGAACTCCAAAGAATTGTCTCACCCTTATACAAGTTAAGCAGTCGTTTCTCTGTGGGTTCTGCATGTCCTGATCATACAACATAGAAGCAATCAGTCCATATAGGATCAGTTTTTCTTTCCCAAATTGCAAGCATACTCCATGAGGAGCCTCTTCGATGCCCATCTTCCTCTTGAAGTATATAGGTGTTACCAGGAGTGGGCATGTCTCATTTTCATGATATGTCCTAAATTATCAAAAAATATAAGTGACATATTCTGTAATCTTTGAAAGGTTTGAAGAATGCCCATCTATCTGAAATACATCACTGTACATCTAGAATACCTAACTGATATGACTACAAGCTTGACTATTATAGATGACTCTTAATTTAACTATATTTCTTAATTATACATTACATTTATAAGTGATCTGCACAAACACAATACCTTAATCAAGAGCAGAAATAGACATATAACAAAACTGACCTCAAATTTGTATCAATAATCCAAGATATATACCAATTAAAATCAATAGCATATCTCATTTAAATGTAAAGAATCATTTATAAACAATCACTTAGGAAATTTGGATATAGTTCTCTCCAAGCTATTTCCTGTTGTATATTGGAAAAAGTATTTTGGGGGCTGTTCACAGCAACTTTTCAGGGGGTCTTTGTTCATCAAACCACATTAGTCTTGAAAAAATCCATAGGTTCTCATCAACAAAAGAAGAACTTCTTTTCCAAAGCAACATATCCTTAGACTCAAATTCTGAAGTCAAGATATTTTTAAAGTATATATGTTCGTTACTTAGCTCCTTTACAGGCAAAATATTAAAAGAAAACACAATAATATACATAATCCCGAGTCTTCATTTATATTTCATCTTTATGTGGCTTATTTTTCTATTATTTTTCTTACAAGTTTAATATTTATTTTATTATCTTTCTTTAGTCTGTCTCTTTAAAGATTTGTTTTACAGTTTTTATAATCCATTTTAGTTCCTTTCCTAACTTTGCATACTCATTTTCTTCTCTCTTCCAAGCTTACATAACTTTATCCAACACTGCATGGTGTAGGACAATGTTTTGTATTCTGTCAATTATATTTTAAATAAATGCTGAGTGGCCAGTGGCCAGGCAGAAACTATAGGCGGGATAACCAGACAGGAAGTAGAGGCAGGTCAATGAGAGTAGGAGATTTCTGGGAAGAAGAAATCTTGGTGTGCAAGTGTGACCCAGCCACAAAAGAAGCTGAAAAAGGTACCAAGCCATGTGGCTAACACAGCTAAGAATAATGGGTGATACACGTTATAAGAGTTAATAAAAAGCCTCAGCTAATGAGCCAATCGGTTTATAACTAATGTAGACCTCTGTGTGATTTCTTTGGGACTTAACAACTACAGGAACTGGGCAGGACAAAACTTTCAAGTGTCACAACAACTGTGACTCCTTTAGAGGTCTTTTCCATCTGAGTTTGTTTTTATTGTGTATCTGTAATCCTTTTCTGACCAGGACAACTTCTTAAAATGCTAAGTACTTCTTAAAATCCTAAGAGGCAGCATTGCTAGGGCAAATACAGCCTGTCTGTTTGTTCTGCCCAGCTCAAAATGGCTGAATTTCATTCACTGCCTCTGAAACTGCCAGGTAGGTGCTATCCTCACCACCTTAACTCTAATACCAGTTGGCTCATGCTACCACCAAGTAACTTGCAGCACATTGCTCACAAAACACATTTAAATGCTCAGCCTCCTGAAAGAGCAAGAGTTCACTCTGGCAGCATGGCCCAGAAAGTCACTATTTCAAAGCCACATGGCTTTTTTTTCCTGCTACTGCTGAATCAGTAAAACCTCTTTTAAAGGAGCTGTAGCAAACCGGCAGCTGAAAAAAAAATGCAGCTAAACTTTGTGTTTTGTGTCTAGAGCTTTCTTCCAAGCTTTCTCAGGTTTAATGTGGATATAGTCAACTATGTTGGAGTGCCAATTTGTGTAGGAGGCTGCTTATTTATTTCCAAGCTGCCTGGCAGCTCAGACCCCAAAATAATGAAACAGAAACTATATTATTTAAATCACTACTTGGCCCATTAGTTCTAAATACATATTTGCTAACTCATACAATTTAATTTACCCAATCTTCATTAACCTGTGCACCACCATGAGGTTGTGGCCTGCCAGTAAAGTTTCAGTGTGTCTGTCTGGCAGCGGCTCCATTGCTTCTCTCTGACTCTGCCTTCTTCTTCTCAGCATTTAGTTTACTTTTTCACACTTATCTCTGTTCTACCCTATCAGGCCAAGTTAGTTTTCTTTATTCATTAATGGTACTCACAGCATGCAGAGTAGAATCCCAATCAGGTATGTTTTATTCTTCCAAATTACCAAAGCCCACAGAAGTGCATGCTGAGTTTGAGGGAAATACAAAATTGGTTTTAAAGGAATAAAGTAATAAATACCAGCAAAATCCACTTTGAAGTTATAAAGATTATAACCAACATAAGTTTTTTTTTTATTCTTTTTGTTAAGTATAATGTTTGTGCATATGTGCCCATATATTAAACTAATATTTTTTCTTTAATTTCTAATCCTGGAATGTAGTGTTGATAGAGATAACAGAGGTTAAGTATTTTAAATTTGTATTATTATATTTTTTATGAAACACTAAAAGACTGTGTAGTCCTTGGGAATTTTGCCACCTATTTTTAAAACTAAATACTGTGTTTATGGTTATATATTCTCACATTTCCTTTATTGTTCTTCCAATATGCAGTGGCATTATTGCCTAAGCTTTTTTTTCAGAAACTCAAAAAAATTAATGGATATATTTACAATAGTTAATTTTTAACATTTACTCACATATACTTGTCATTGTATATTTACTTTGTTAAATTATTTTGAATTCTCTGTTCAAAAAGTTCTGCATTTTAATAAGTGAATAACTTTTCTCTTTTTTCTTTTAATTTATTTCAGTCAATTGCTTTTAAATATTTATAACAATGATTTTTCCCTTTTGAGCATTGATAGTATTCAGCCATCTTGGTTGGTCTACTCCTTGTGAGGTCATCTCCCTCAAAATTCTATTGTCATGGGAGCCTTCATGCACAATCAGTAATGCCAAACAGTCCAGTCTGGTACTTCTTCCTTTCCAGGTCAGATATTTTTATTATTTTTTGTACTTTATTTTTACTTTTAAGGATTCTAGAAGATTATACAGAGGTTTGAGGCAACTATTTATGTCTTCTGAGTGTGGTTTCTTTTATAATTCATTGTAATTGTTTGGTATGTTTTCTAGTAGTCTTTCATGCCTTCTTCTAAATCTATGATTACTCTTTCTTAATTACTCTTTCCTTATCATTTCTCTAAAAATATATTTAATAGCCAGTTAGAAGAATGGATTATTTTCTGATTCTGTTAAGATTTATTATCTTAAATGAAACCCACTGGAGTTACTTGGGAATGTGACAGCCATTAGTATTCTTTTTCACTGTGATGTCATAATATTTTTCAAATTCATACTTTTTGCTAGTTATTTTTATATGAACAGACTTTCTTGAATGTCCTTGCCATTTATTTTCTCAAAATTTCATATTCTTGAGTTTGTGTTTGTAGTCAGTATTAATCTAGGTCAACCTTAGTACTATATATGTGTATATTTGTCAGACTCTACTGTTAAGTCAGATTACTCTTAGTCTTCAATTATCCTGTCAAGCATGTTAGACTCAGTGCTTCCACTCTACCATAAAGGAACAGATATTTCACCACCAAGTAGATTTTCACTCTCTAATTAGAATTTATTTATCTCTTTGTTTATCTCAATTTATACCTGACTGACTATTCTCATAGAAGATTCTGCAAATACTGGTTTCCTTATTTCCATTATTCTAATTTACAACATGATAATGATTCATTTTAATCTTTCTTTCTTCACTTTTTGTATTGTTTGGTTATAGAGTACACATATTTCTTTTAATTTCTGTCAACACAATTTGAATATTACTATTTTATTATTTCCTTATTCTACATAAATTCTATTCCATAACATCTTTTAATTAATTTTCTTTGTGTATGTTTACAATTGTTATTTTTGAATTATAATGAAACACTTATAAATATAATTGATTTATGAGATTCATTCAATACTACTATTCAGAGAATGTGTCTACTTTAGTTAGTCTTTTTCATGGTAAAAATTGATTTCTTCAGAATTCAAAATTAGCCTGGTAAGTCACCTGTAAAGTGCGAGAATCATCTCACATCTGATAATCTCATAATTTATCCCGAACAGGTCATATATTTTCTTCTTTAAGTTTAATTTTTCTACATGTACTATATTTATAAATGTACCTTCATATTTTGAGCAGTTTGGCTGTGATAAATATTAGCTTCCCTTGTTATTCATATTTTAATCCTTATACTGATCATATTATCATATGTATAAATATTCATACGAATATTACTATCACTATTATTCATTACTATTTTATTATATAGATTTCTTCTGCATATAATACATTACTATTCATATATATAATGCATAACTATTCTTATATTTAATATAATTCATGTACTTAATTTCATTTATTCTCTGAGTAAATTGTATCTTTACTATTGTAGCATGAACTAATATTATGTAAGCATGTTCAAACTTTTGTTAGGTTATTTTATGTGCCACATCACAAATTTTTTTGTAATTTCTCCATTTCCTGGTATCATGTATATTAATTTGATTATGGTAATATTTAGTCATGAAACATTAGCACAATGTTATATATTTAATGTAATTTACATATAAATATTTACATACAATGTAACTTGCATGTAAATATTTTAATGTATATAAATATATAATATACTTTTAATAATTTATCAGAGAGTTTTAAGTAACTTTTTACCACTTTATACAGTGTTTTAAAGATAATTTGGACCTATGTCATAGTTAATTTCACCATTTACACACCTATAAACACAGGAGAGTTTTTATATATAATCAGAATTATATTGGTTGGAAAATTTCAAATTCAGTTGAGAGACATTCTTTTTCATTTAAGAAAATTTATGTTAAACCTATAATAAAAATGTGTTCAATATTTAACTTTTTGATAGTGTTAATATTAAGTTACCTCACTATAGGGTTCTATGATACTTGCCTAATTTCCTGAGGAAGATTGTACAACATGTCATTTTTTCACAATGCCAAAACTTAATATTGAATACTAAAATGATATAGCATCATTTTAAGTATTTGAATAAAAACCTAAATGAATTTTTAAATTGGTGATGAATCTGCAAATAAATACACCATTTATTATATAATGTGACTTCTACCTAGAAAGAAGTCTATATTAGGTTTTGGTTTTTGCCACATGGTAACACTTTATTATGTGAGATTATTTGTTGTTTCCTACAAAAAGCAGCAGACTCATTCTTTTTTTTTTTTTTTTGAGTTCAAAGGAAATCCTTATATACTTTATTATGTCAATAGCATTATATGGAGACATTTTAACCTAAATTTGTCATATATTATAAAATACACACACACAAACACACACACATGTATGTATATATATATATATATATACATACATACATATATATATGATAGAAAGACAGTAGATAGAGATAATATCAATTTCCATTTGTGACATATCTTTCATGAGAGGGATATATTTTTAAATGCACTGGAACACTCTCAAGTTTATGATAATGGAAGTCTACTATTTTATTTTCAGCTTTTTACTTCATGTTAAGGCAAATCAGCAGTTCCATGAAGCTTTCATCACTTACTGTATTGTAAGCTTAAAAGGTGAGTTTATGCTTTTATAAATTATGATCAAAGAACACTTGCAAAGTGAACAAGAAGGAGAGGTAAGATTAAGAAAAAATATTTGAAAGATCATTTTTTGTTGCTGTTCTGTTCAAAACTTATTTCTGCATTGAGAAATGTCTATTAAAATCAATATCATCTATTTTTAAGTGGATTAAGCAAGGCAAAATATCACATAGATTTATCTGTCTGCATTGGGCAGCACTTTGTAGAATTATAATGCACAATATTACACTTAGCTTCTTTTGCAACTTTCAAATATTAAGATGCTCTTTATTGGGAAATATATTGAGAACAAAACAAGTGTTTAAAGTTATCCTTACCCTTCTGTGTAAATGATAAGTACATAACAATTTTAGTAATGTTTTTTCATGAAAACATAGTACTTCAATAAGGGCTTGAATAATTTAAAATATAATTATTTATATAGACTTACAATATTTTATTAGATGTGAGCATAAATTTCACATTCTTTTGCATTGATATTATTGTTATTATAATACATCTGACTACAGTTTCCCCTTTCTCCTTTCGTCCCAATCTCTCCCTGCCACCTCTCTGCTGCTTCAGTGATTCCACTCCTCCTTGGTTCCCCTTCCAAAAAGAATAAGCCTCCCAGTGAGATTAATCAAACATGGCATATCAAGGTGCAGTAAAACTAGGCACCTCCCCTCATATCAAGGCTGGACAAGGAAGCCCAGTATGAGAAAAAGGGTACCAAAAGCTGCCAAAATTGTCAGAGAGAGCACCTTCTCTCACTGTTAGGAGTCCCAAAAGACAAAGATACACAACTGTTACATATACAGAAGACATATGTCAGTTCCATCCAGACTTCCTGTTAGTCATTTCATTCTCTGTGAGCCTCTATGAGCCTAGGTTAGTTGATGTCTGCTTTCTTGTGATATCCTTGACTCCTCTGGCCCATAATCCCCTTTTTCCCCATGCTTACAAAAAATTATCCAAGCTCCACCTAATATTTGGTTGGGAGTCTCTGCATTTGTTTTTGTCAGTTGCTAGATGAAGCCTCTCTGAAATTGAACTAAACACCAATCTATGAGTATAGCACAAAAATTTTAGGAATTATTTCTTTGACGTTTTTTTGCTAGTTGTGTTTTTTGGTCTATCATAGGTCTCTGGGTTATGCAGACTCTGGTTTCTTGCCTTCCAGGTAGTGTCAAGAGTGAGATCCTTTTCATGATATTGGTCTCAGGCTGTACCAGTCATTGGTTGGCCACTCCCACAATTTTTGCACCACAGCACATCTTGTAGACAGGATAAATAGTAGGTTGACGTTAATGTGGCTGAGTTGGTGTTCTAATCCCTCACTGTAAGTCTTGCCTGATTATAGGAGATGACCAGTTCAGGCTCCATATCCTCTCCACTGATAGGAGTATAAACTAGGGTCACCCTCTTTGATTCATAGGAGTATCCATTGCACTTTGGTACTTGGTTTCTATCATATCCCTGCAATGCCCCACCATTTTCAGTTTTCTCTTGCAGTATTCTTACCTTATTTCTCCCTCCACCTGATCCCTTCTGTTCTGATCACCCCTACATATACTTCTGTTCTGATCACCCCTACATATACACAGACATGCTCCATGCCACTCTGTAGTAGGAGGCTGCTAGTTAGTTCCTGGCCACTTAGCTCCCAAATAATCACACAGAATCTGTATTAATTAAATCACTGCTTGACCCATTAGCTCTAGCTTCTTATTGGCTAATGCTTACATATTAATTTAACCCATTTCTATTAAACTGTGTATCACCACGTGGCTCTGGCCTTCTGTCTAAAGTTCCAGTGTCTGTCTCAAGCAGAGCTACGTGGCTTCTCTCTGACTCTGCTCTTCTTCCTCCCATTATTCAGCTTATTTTTCCCCTCCTAACTAAGTTCTGCCATGCTATAGGTCCAAAGCAATTTCCCTCTGTATGTATAAAAAAAAACAGACTTAAGTCCACACACCTATGTACAACAGATTTTTGACAAAAATCACAGCATACAGAGTAAAATCCCACATCATCACTTGAGATATCTATTCCAGTTCCCCTTCATAGAGAGATTCATACACCTCACCCCCAGACATTTTTTTGTCAGTTTCTTTGGGTCTGTGGATTTTAACTGACTTATCCTTTACTTTACAGTTAATCTCCACTTATGAGTGAATACATACCTAATGGTTGTATTTCTGGGTCTGGGTTACTTCACTCAGGATGAATTTTTTTAATTTTACCCATTTGCCTAAAAATTTCATGGTGTCATTTATTTTAACAGCTGAGTAATAGTCCATTGTATAAATTTTTTACCTATTTTTCAGTTGAAGGACATAAAGATTGTTTCAAGTTTCAGGATATTATGAAAAAAGCTGCCATGAATATAGTACAGCAAGTGTCCTTGTGGTAGGATATAATGTATTTTGGGTATATGGCCAGGAGTAGTATTGCTGAGTCTTGGGGTAGATTGATTCCTAATTTTCTGAAAAATTACCATATTGATTTCCAAAGTGGTTGCACAAGTTTTCACTCCCACCAGCAATAGAAGAATGTTCTCTCTTTTCCATATCATTGCTGGCATGAGCTGTTACTTGTGGTTTTTATCTTAGCAACCTGGCACATATAAGATCGAATTAAAAGAAGTTTTGATTGGTGTTTCTCTGATGGCTAAAGACATTGATAATTTCCTCACATGTTACTTGGCCATTTGTGGAATCTTCCATTGAGAATTCTCTGTTTAGGTCTGTACTGTACTTATTAAATGGATCATTTGAGAATGTTTTATATCTAGTTTCTTGAGTCATATATATATATACATATATATATTATATTGTATATAAACACTGTCCAATGTGAGGATAGTGAAAATATACTTATTCTCTAGGTTGCAGTTTTGTCCTACTAACAGTGTCCCTTGCCTTACAGAAGCTTTTTCATTTCATGAGGTCCCCACTTATTAAGGCTCAAACTTTTTGCCTATGCTAATGGTGTTCTGTCCAGGGACTTGTCTACTTTCCCAGTGTCTTCGAGGTGATTTCCTACTTTCTCTTTAATCAGGTTCAGATTATCTGGTTTTATGTTCAGGTTTTTGATACACTTGGATTTGAGTTTTGTGTAGGGTGATGGCTATCTATTTGCATTCTACCTGATGACATTGATTTAAATCAATTATTGAATTAAATCAATACCTTTTGGTTATGTTGGCTTCTTTTTTCCATTATATATTTCCAGTTTTTTTGTCAAAAATCAGTTGTACATAGGTGTGTGGACTTAAGTCTGCTTTTTTAATTCTATTTCATTGATCACTCTCTGTCTTTTATATGTCAATACCATGTGGTATGTATAGCTCTGTAGTACAGCTAAAGATCACAGATTGTGATATCTTCAGAATTTTTTATTGTACAGGATTGTTTTAGATATCCTGTAGTCATTTTTGTTTTGTTTTTCCATATGAAGTTGGAAAAATTTGCTCTTCATTTAACTTTTATAAGTGGGATCTATCAAAAAAACTGTTCATTTCTTTTAGATTTTTCCAATTGGGTGGAGTACAAGTTTTTGAACTATGACCTAATGATTCTATGTATTTCTTTGGTGTCTGTTTCTGTGTGTCCTTTTTCTTTTCTAAATTTGTTAATTTGAATTTTATCTATGTCTTTTATTTAGTTTGGATAGGGGTTGTCTATCTTGTTTGTATTCTTAAGAATCCATCTCTTTGCTTCATTGATTCTTTGTATTGTTCTCTCTTTGCCTATTTGTTATTCCAAACCACACTTTGATTATTTCCTGCCATCTAATACTCTTAGCCATGTTTGCTTCTTTCTTCTCTAGAGCTTTCAGGTGTGTTCTTAAGTTGCTAGTATGAGATCTCTCCAATTTCTTTATGCAGGCTCTTAGTGCTATGAATACTTTCCTCTTGGCACTGCTTTCATTTTGTCCCATAAGTTTGGGAATGTTGTGTATTCATATTCTTTAAATTATAGAAAGTCTTTAATTTCTTTCTTTATTTCTGTCTTTGCACAGTAGTCATTCAGAATAGAGTTGCTCAGGTTTCATTAGTTTATAGTCTTTCTGCTGTTTCTGTTGTGGAAATCCAGCTTTAATCCATGGTGGTCTGATAGAATGCAGGTTTTGTTTTTTCAAATTTCTTTTGTCTGTTGATATTTGCTTTGTCATTGAGTATGTGGACACATTTGGACACTACTCCATGAGGTGGCGAGAAGAAAGTATATCCTTTTTTGTTTGAGTAAAATGTTCTGTGGGTGTCTGGTAGGTCCATTTGTTTCAAAACATCTGTTAGCTCCAGTATATCTCAGTTGTGTTTTTGTCTAGATGATCTGTCCTTTGGTTAAAGTGGGATGTTGAAGTCTTTGACTATCAGTGTGTGAGGGTCAAGTGTGATTTATGTTTCAGTAGTGTTTCTTTTAAAAAACATTGGTGACTTTGTATTTTGAGCATAGATGCTAAGAATTGAAAAATTATCTTTTTGATTTTTCCTTTGATGAGCACGACCTTTTCTTCTCCATCTCTTTTGATTACCTTTGGTTGGACATCTATTTTGTTTGGTATGATAATGGATACTCCTGCTTTCTTTTTAAGTCTATTTCCTTGGAAAATCTTTTCCCAGACTTTTCCTCTGAAGTAATATTTATCTTTGATGTTGATATTTATTTTTCATATGGAGCAGAAGGATGGATCCTGTTTTCACATTCATTCTATTAATTTGTGTATTCTTATTGGGGAATTGAGTCCATTGATACAGAGAGACATTAATGGCCAATGATTGCTGCTTCCTGTTACTATGTTGTTGGTGGTGATGGTAGAAGTGTGTGAGTGTGTGTGTGTTTCCGTTTTTAGGATTTTATTGGTATAAGATTATTTATTGTCTGTATTTTTGTGTATGTAGTTAACATCCTTGAGTTTGACTTTTCATTTTAGTTCTCTCTGTAGGGATTATGTTAATTGTTTTAAATTTGATTTTTCATGGACTATCTTGTTGTCTACTTCTATAGTAACTATGTTTTATTGGGTATAGGACAATGGGCTGACATCTATGTTCTTTTAAAGTCTTCAGAACTTCTGTCCACCCTCTTCAGGTGTTTAAAATATCCATTGAGATGTTGGTTATATACTTCTAATATGTCTTCCTTTATATGTCACTTGGGATTTTGCTTTGCAGCTTTTAATATTTTTTTTGTTCTGTATGTTTTGATTATTATGTGGCAAGGGGACTTTCATTTCTTTTCCATTCTCATTGGTGTTCTGTAAGTTTTTTTTTTTTTTTAATACATTCAAAAACCTGTCCTTTAGGTCAGATTTTTTTTTTTTCCGAAGAGTTTCTTAAGATAATTTTCTGGGTCTTTGACCTGAGATTCTTCTCCTTCTACTATTCCTATTTTTCTTAGTTTTGGTATTTTTATGGTGTTCCACATTTCCTAGATGTTTTGTTTCAGAGGCATTTTTTGGATTTCATATTTTTTCACAGATGTATCTATTTTTCTATTTTATCTTCAATGCCTGAGATTATCTCTTCTATCTCTTGTATTCTCTTGTTGATACTTGCCTCTGTAGTTTCTGTTCACTTACCTAGATTGTCCATTCCCAGAATTTCATCAGTTTGTGTTTTTTCTTTTATTTTTATTTTAATTTTGTGAAAAGTTTTATTCATTTCCTTCAACTGGTTGTCTTTTTCTTGACTTTCTTTAATGGATTCATTAATTTCTACTTTTTTGTCTTTTCCTCAATTATTTTTACAGATTTATGCATTTCTTCTTAAGGAACCCTCTCTCAACTTTATAAAGTTGGTTTTAATGCCATTTACTTTTGCTGTAGTTATGCTGGGATAGTCAAGAAATGCTACATTTGAGTTGATGGGCTTGGATGGTGATATATTGCCCTGGCTGTTGTTGATTTTATTCTTACACTGGCACTTAAGCATCTGGGTATGGGATGACTATAGGTTTGAATGCCTATTTCTGGGCTTGTCTTTGTTGGATTGGTGTTTTATTTCCTTGGTTTTTGTTTTCTATTTGGTTTTCTTGCCTGAGTATCATGTTACTTAATAGAGTTTTCTCTGCATAAGTTGGGAACTGAACATCTGATGGCTGGTATGGCCCCTGATTGAGCAGTAAGCTTTTGCCCAAGTTATGGCCTACAGTTATGACATCCAAAGTGGCCTCTTGTTTACTTGTGGGTCCTCTTAGTTTCAGGGTGCCAGTGTGACCTCTGTGGATCTGGTGGCTGATGTAGCTTCTGGTATAATATGGGGCTTCTATTTGAGGTATACCTAGGTGGGATAATGTGATGAGGTGAAGAGAGATTATTAGTATTTGGCTGGGTAGATTCTTAGGTAGTGTTTGTGATCCAGGAGTGTAAGTCTTACCTGGAGATTTGGGTGATGACCTGGCCTCTGATGGAACAGGAGGTTTAGTAATGTAGTATTTTTTTTTAGTGCTGTTTGGGATCAAACCTTGAAAATAATGACTGCTGCATAAATGGAATATTATTGAGCTACATATCAGCTAGAAAATTCCCCAAAAAAGTTGTGTGAAGGAAACTGTGAAACATTTTTTGTATATATGACCTAAAAGAATCAAAAAAGATACTTATCGGTTGAACAGTATTAATCTAGATAAACAGCTTAGGAAAACTATTGTTTTAGTATGTAAAATTGTTTTAGTATGTAAAATATTCTACACAGACTGTGGAAAAATAGGATCATACAGTTGTATGAGGCAAAAAGAAAGGTTGCTCATTTCTACTAGTATCTGGAAACACTTCAATGAAGTATAATAATTTAGGCTAGAGAGATGGCTCTTGTTTAAGAGCACTTGTTCCTCTTGCAGAGGACTTGTGTTCAGCACACATGGTGGCTGAAAACCATCTATGATTCCAGATCAGTTGTCCAATAGCCTCTTATGACATCTATGGGGACTGCATACACATGTTACATAGTCACACATATTGGCAAAATATCTAGTCAAATAATTTTTAAGTAACTAAATAACAGATGAAATCCACATGATAAAATGCTCTAATTGGAGGGAAGGTGAGGGGGAAATTAGGAGAAAGAGAAAGAGAGGGAGGTGAAATCAGGATACTTTGTATGAAAGAAAACTATTTTCAATAATAGAAAAAAAGTGATTTGGCAATTAAGGATAAGTTTCTGCTAGACTGTGTGACATGAAGTTTACCTAAGGCTCTCTTCTTGCCTACAGATTCTCAAAAACCATTTACAAAGGAAAATTGATGCAGGTAAAAAAAATGATAAGAAATAGCATCTATAACTGGGTAAGTCTTGTTATTACATGTACATTTATGTTTATATATATTTATGCATTATTATGTACAATACAAGCACCAAATATTGGCAATGTTTAACACAGTTTAGTACTTAAAAATGATATCAATTATAAGTAGATATGATATTCTGCTATAACATTATATGTCATTTTATTTAATATTTTAATTATTGTTATTTGCACATGTATGTGCATGGCTGCACATGCACATTTATGTCTGTATATTTATGTACACTAAAACACATGATCCACAGTCATTTTATTAGTTTGTATTTTCTTCTTTAAATTTTTATCAGAAAAATATTTAACAACATCTTTGCATAATAATGTATTGAGTAAATCATATGCTTTCTTTATTGCAAACATATTCGTTTAAAGTCTCCTTCTACAAATATAGTTTTATTACATGTGTTTACATGTACACATGAAATATTGACAATGTGCAACCTTGCTTAAGTTTTAAATTCTTTTTTAACTATATGTAGAGATATCATACTATAAAATTATAAACCCTTTTACTTAGTATTTTGGTTATTGATACCTCCTTATATTGACCTGACAAATTATCTTGTTTTATCACATATTTAGTGAAAAGTTAAATATATCATTTTACAGCATTTTTTTTTATTTTAAGATTTCTTTTGGTACAAGCATCTAGATAAATCTTTCTTGATACAGTTAGACAAGTATTTCTCTTCTTAGAAATTTAGCAATAAGGTCCAAGGTTATGGTATGCTTATATTTATTACTATGGTCTAGGACTATTGCATCCTAGTATGCACAAGGCTTTGCATTTTATCACTTGCATTACAAATATCTTTTTAAAACCACAGGTAAAATGTTTACAATTTATTGTATATTTGTTAAGTGCTTTAAAATATGTTTCTGTCACTTGACATTTACATCAGCTAAATCCCTTTCTTGCTCATTCCAGTCCATTGCTAAAAAGGATTGGTGCACTCTTCAATACATTTCTCAAACTAGTGTCAACTAGTATCAATTTAAGTCCATAGTAACTGAGATTAAGAATTGTGCTTGTCAATACTTAATATTGTTAAAACATTTATTATTTGCTAATATAATAAATAAGAAAATGTCATATAATTTTCTCAAAATTAAAAAAATGTGATTTGCTTTTCTTTAATTCAATATAAACCCTTTCACTCAGTATTTTGGTTATTGATACCTCCTTATATTGACCTGACAAATTATCTTGTTTTATCACATATTTAGTGAAAAGGTAAATATATCATTTATTTATTTTCTGACTCTATGTATTCTTATTGATTTTCAGTGCCATTATACTTAATATATTATCTTATAAGCCTTTTCTTTTAATCTTATTATTATCATTTTAGTGTTATCCAGGAAAAAAAAAACCTGTAGGAGGCTTTAGCACTTAGAGCATGACACAAATCCTACTAGGCAATGAAATTACAAAAAGGAATAGACAACAGGTTTGACATAAAGTTATCTGGCAGGAGAAGTAAAGAGTGGGAAGCACTGATAGAGTAAAATTGTTACTTGAAAATAATAGTATAGGTGGTAGAGAATGAAAGCTGATAGAGTAGTGTATATCTGTTTGGACTACAAAAGTCAAATACATAAAACAAACACCAAGCAAGACATGAACTAGTTTAACAACAACATTATGAATTAGAAGAAAGTTGAGAGAGAAGGTACAGCATTTCAGTCAGTACTCTTGAGAGTAACCAGAGCTATTACGAAGAGAAAGTCTGTCTTGAAAAAGCAAAAAAATAAAATCAAATACAGTTAAAACAATAAAATCTGGATATTAATAATTGAAAGGATGGAATAAGTTTCAAAGGATCATGAGGTATTCATTTGATGATTCTGTGGTCATTTATGGAAGCTAGGAGATAGCATTGAACATTTGAGGAGTGATTAGTGATTATTTCAGTCATATTCAGAGTTATGTGTCTAAATTATATTATATAGGAAAAGAATACTATGGAAGGAAAGAATCCAAAGAAGCAAGCATTAATAACTTAATATGTTAAATTCCACTAGAAGAGGTGGACACAAGGAAGAATATGAGTCAGAACAATCTTTAAGGTTGTTATAAACAAAAATGGGGTATTTTTCAGAATTAAAAAAGGAATAAAACATTATATCTCAAAAAATGAAGATGTAAAATAGGACTCAAATAAGTAATTGAGGCTTATCCACTGTGCAGACCATATAATTTTACTAATAATAAACTGCCAGATTAGGCAAGATATAATTTAGTTGTATATGGTGGGAGAAATGAGATTTTCCTGTATATGAGCATGGGAGACTCATGTAGGTGATGGAAACCTTCTGCAGATGAATTAAGATTTGTTTTTAACTTTAAATTTGTTAAAATCACATAAATTGAACACATGGAAGGTGTTTTTTTTCTACTTTTATCAGTACATATTAATTATACATGATGGGTTTCAGTGCAATTATTCATAAATGTAAATGTTATTATATTTTTTCCTTGTTACACTCTTCGCTCTTATCTCCTTCTATTTTTCCAATATCCCCCTTCCCAATTAGGCCCCATAGTTTTTCCATGTTTTATTTATTTGAAGACCCAGACAGTCATTTTCAATTCTAAGTTATGAATTTTAAAAATTGTTACTGAAAATAGCAATTATTGGTAAATGCAGTATTTTTAGAGACTTAGATATCTATATTTTTGCAATAATAATTTGTAAATAACAGCTTGTATAAGTGAAAAACAATGAGTTTGTTTGAAACAATGAGATTTGTTTATGAATGTCTTAAGAATTCTTAAATGAGAAATATTTTTTGAAAATATTGTGAATGTTTCCATACACTCCGAAAAATATGACTTTACCTTGTGCTCATATAAGGACAGATAAATAGGTGAAATTCAAATGTACTCATTAAATGAATGAATATAATAATTATTTTATTGTCTTTATCCTATTGATTACTTTTGAAATAAATTGTGTCTTTAAATATTTATTCTTTTCATACAGTGATATGATAAAAGATAACTACAAGTGGTTTTTTAAGTCTTGGAGCTGCTGCTGAATGATCTGCAAAACATCTGAATTGCAAGTACTTGAAAATCAACAATGACTTCTAAAAGACAATATATTGTATATCCAAATAGGTCTTTCCAAAGGGAAAACCGTGTTACCAACCTAAATTTAAGAAAAAAGGTTAACTTTCCATCATCAAGTTGCAACTCAGAGAATAGCATCACTGTCAGAAAGCCAGAAAACCGTGTAGTAACTAGAAACTGGATTCTCTCTATGCATAAAAATGCAGCCAAAGTTTCTGAAGTAGAAATTTCTATTCCCCCTAGTCTACACAAATCCCTGACTCATTCTAAAGAGTCTTTGATTAGTTCAATCATGGAAGAATGTGGCAAAGTCCATATTCATTTTCCAAGTACCAAATTGGGCCTTCAAAAAGTCATTATTAGAGGCCCTGCAGAAGATGTTGAAAAGGCTGAGACAAAACTTCTGCAACTTGCAGAAGAGCAAGCCAAGAGTTACTCCGTGGCTGTCCCTGTAAATTCAAAGTATCATCAGTTTCTTATGAGTGAAAATGGTGGCAATCTTCATAAAATCTGTGAGAAGACAGGGGCACGTATCATTTTCCCTACCTTTAAGAACAAGAATCAAGACTCAGTAACCATTATAGGAACAGAAGAGGCTGTTAAAGATGTGCAAAGAGAGGTAGAGGTTTTACTGAAAGATCTGGAGAATGTGGTGGAAGATAGCATACTAATAAGTCCCAAATTCCACAATTACTTTATCATGCAAAGGGGACAGCTTTTACGAAAAATAATTAAGGAATATGGTGGTGTGTTTATTACCTTTTCATATGCAGGAAAAGAGAGTACAAAAGTCACAATAAAAGGAGCAAAGGCTTGTGTTGAAGCAGCAAAGAAATATATTCAAGAGATATTTAAGCCTTTGTGTTCCCAAGTCACAACACAATGTGTTGTTCCCCCCAAATTCCATCCTTTTACCATGGGACCTATATGCTCTAGAATTCAGCAAATTGCGAGAGATTGTAAAGTTCAAGTCAAGATTCCAGATGCAGAAAAAACAACTACAAATGCACGTCCAGAGCTTCAGGATACTGGAAAAGAAAAGGGGGAAAAGAACACTAAAGGGTCTGCTTCAACTTCTCAAAAGAAAAGTGACACTATGTCTATCTCAGGAAAAGCTGAAAACTGCAAGACAGCCACCCAAGCTCTGGAGTCTCTTGTTCCTGTCACTGCTGAAGTCCAAGTACCTTTTCACCTACATCCATACATAATTGGACACAAAGGAAGTGGGTTACGCAAGCTAATAAAGGAATTTGAAGTTCATATTCAGGTATCACAACCTGGAGGAAATTTTCATATCATATCCTTTACGGGCCTTGAAGCAAATGTAGAACAAGCCAAGATGAAGTTGCAAAAACAAGTAAAAACTTTACAAATGGAAATAGATGACCACACATTACGAAATTTTAGGCAAACATTCAGTTTAGATTCCAAATATCATTCCAAGATTTTTGGTAATAAAGGTATACTTATTTCCCAAATTTGCACAGAATATGATGTTACTGTTCATCTTCCAAAGAAAGGAAGCAATCCAAAACAAGATCAAATTACCATTTCAGGTTCTAAAGAAAACATCCTAGGAGCTAGAGATGCAATAGTGAAAATGCTGAGTAAAATTGAAAAAACGGTGTCCAAAGAAATCCCACTGAACCATCATGTTTGTGCCAATATTATTGGATTTGGTGGGAAATCCATCCATAAAATCATGGAACAATTCAAAGTAGATATCCATGTACCTTCAAAAGTAACCTGTACTAATGCCAGCATCATTGTGAGTGGATCATCTCATAATGTACAAGAAGCAATTGACTATATCTTGACTCTTGAGAAATATTTTCTGTCTGTTGGAAAGCATGAACCTCCACTGGAGCATGTTAAGCGTGGTGGTACTGGCCACATAGCTGCAAAAACATCTAGGAGTTTTCGGAAAAGAAACGTTCTTCATAATGCAAAATCCACTTCCCATCCTCCACGTGTGGACAATTCTGTAGATTTTCCCAAAATGAAACATCAAGTGTCTCCTAAACCTCATCCTTGGAGACCATAAACACAAGGGTTAAAACAAATAAATGGAAATTGTCCCAAACTGATTATCTGAGATTACTGATAGCTTTTATTATAAAAATTCAGTAGCTTTTGAATGACTGGCAAAATTCTGATGTCTTTGTTTTCAGTACATCACTGCTTAGATACTACATAACATTGAGGTGAAAATGATGTGCTCAGGCTTAAATTCTTGGAACACGTAGCAACTTAGTTAAAATTTCCATCCAGGACTAGATCCTGATAATTTTACACCTATTGTCTTAAGATCATCTATACATAACAAAGGTTTCCATTGCTTCACAACAACACAATCAAATTTACTCTTTTTACTTCTTCCATTACTTCTAATTTAGTTTCATAATGAGAAAGTGCTTTGTTCATACATGTTATGCCTTACAACATAGAAGAGAATGCAAATTGTGATCAATGTATTGTGCTCTTACAGTACATGCACATCAAATACAGCATATTAGTAGTACTCTAGAGGCAAGCAAATGCTAAAAACCATCAGATTGCATTAATGGTCCTGTTATTGAGGTACTTGAAAACACTATGATTTTTTAAAATATTCTACACACATCCTTTAGAAAACTTCGTTAAAAATTTCAACCCAAGAACAGATTACATTTTCATGTTTTTTCAGTGAACTTTTAGGCTTGGTAAATTTTTATTGTGTCAAGATTATTTGATTGTTTTCTTTCATTAATTTTATTTTTGAATGATCTGTCACTACCAAAAGTGCTACTGATACAGCTATAACTTTTGTCTGATATCTAAAATCTATATCCTCCAGTAGTTGCCATATTTTAATTGAGGTAATTGTCCAAATCTTGTTATTTTCACAGGGCTTTAATCCGCTGAATGGTTAGTATAATGCATACATACCAAAGTCTAGAAAATCTCCACTTGGAGGTCTCAAAGTTGATTATCATTGTTCTGTTTTGTACCTGTACCAAAGCTATATGCTCTCAGTCCAGTTGAGCTTTATTTCATTTCCGCCACAGGTGTTTAACCCAAGATCATTGCCTGTAGGGAAAAGATTGGGGGTGGGTGTTGCCTAGTGAAGATGTTGACTGAACCTTATGGTATCTCAGTTTTTTGTACACCTGTATATGATCTTTCCAAAATACTGTAAGTGCATGCCTAGCACCATACAGAATTTAATATCTCTAGATTTTGAAAGACCTTCACCCCTTATTCTGAAAAGGATGAAAATTTCCTAGCAGAATGTTTTGAAATAAGAAACACAGACTAGCAGCACTATCATTCCCCTCTCCCACCTGGGAGATTCAGAGCACAAGGACACTTATCACCAGCCACCTGGTGATAAAGAAAACAAAGAGAGAGCTGACTTAGCAGGATGGAAGGGAGCAAAGACCTTGAACTCATGTCAAAAAGCCTTTTTGTAGTTGCACCTTTAAAAAATTAACCCCACAAAGGAATTTTTAACTTCTCTCTCTTTCTCTACCTTGTTGCTTTGGTGTAGTGAAGAAGAAGATCCTGGCCAGCCAGTAATTGCCTGTACTTGGCTGTACTTGCAATAAAAGGGTAAACCTTGCAATTTGCAGTCCAGTCCGCTCTGCTTTCTGGTGGTCTCCCTCTTGGCGGGGGGGGGGGGGGGGCGGGGCATTCTCTAGGCACAACAGATTTTATTTTATTTTGCTTTTGCTCTAGCATTTCTAGAATATACTTTGTTTACTAGGGTACAAATTCTGATACTCTCACATCATTCAGTAAAGATATTAGTCTTACAAAAGTAGGTATGGAGAGCAATTTGGGGGAAGAATAGTGTTGAAAGGTAACATCATTTTTTCTTTATAAAGTTTATAACTAATTTTTGAGATAAAATCTTATGTAGTTCATGCCTGCTTCAAACTTCTGATTATCCTGCTTCAAATTTCCAAGTGCTGGAATGATGGATATGTGCTACCAGGCCTGGCTGATGATGTGACTTTTCAATTTTTGTGAGTCTTAAAACAATTTTTGTATCTACAAGGAGTTCCTAGTAGCCTATATCATCATATTTGCTATTAGCCTGGCCTAGTGATATTGCTTTAGAAAAATATTGATTTTGTACTACTGCCTTTATAACTTTAATAGTTACAAACATACAACCTGATATTTATTTCTAACCTATGTAGTTTAGCCATTATTCTTCCAGTCATTCTGTGATCATTTAAGAAGTGTTAAGGTAAACAGAGCAGATGTTTTTGTTTCACATCAGTATAGTGCTCATAATTAACAATTGCTTGCTAGGGGCAATGTAATTTAGAGCTCTATAAGGTTCATAAATTTTTCAAATTGAACTTCTTTCAGTGTTAAATAATTTCAAACTTTAATATGTATTTTCAATATTTAATATATAATTTCAACATAGTATTTCATATTATTTTTCAGCACTGTTATTCAATCAAATTATTTGAGAAAATATCTAGCACAAGATGGAAAATTAACTCATGCCATAATTTTATCAACATAATAGCAATAAAAATTAAAGGCAGTGGTGACACGTGCCCTTAATCCCAGCACTTAGGAAGCAGAGGATCTCTGTGAGTTCTAGGCGGCCTGGTCTACAGAATGAGTACTAGGATATCCAAGACAGTTTCACAGAGAAATCCTGCCTCAAAAATAATTAAAAGTTTATGCAGATGACCAAAAGATGAAAAATAAACCACTGTCAAGCTTTTTTCTTTCTTACCTTTTAAATTCAAAAGGGTTAAAGATTATTCCCTAGTGGCATTTCACCAGCATTTATCAGGTTCAGATGCCATGAACCATTTTTCTTCAATGTACAAATTCTCTAAGCAATTATCCCTTTGTGATTTCCACTGAGGTAAATTTGGCTTTAATATAAAAACTTTTACTACTGATTACAAGCAGCTATTACAACCATCCCAAGCCATTAACTGAAGAAAGAAAGCTAGCTACATGTTAAGATATTAAGCTAAATGTGTAACTTTCAGCAGTTGTCTTTCTTTTCAAGAGTGAAAGAACAAGAGCCAGAAGGCAAAGGCTGAACACTAAAATGTTCTAATAACCAGGCATGCAGGCTAAGATTGTTTTCCTTCAGTTTGGCTTGGGGAGGATGTAGCTGTCAAGAGTGGTATAATGACTAGGTATGAGCAGGGAGGGTATCCTGGGAAGAAATGGGTCTTTTTCAAGATATGGGTAGATGTGATAGAGAGGTAATGTTACCCAGTCCTGTAAAAGGACAGTTATTGCAAAGTCCATCAGGAATAAACATAGAACAATGCAAAGAGTAATTCAAATAGATACACTTGCAAGAAATCATCCTGAGTTCATGACAAAATATTTTAAATTTCTTTTGAGTTATTTCTCCAGAACTCTGAAGCACTTTGTAAAAACATGTGAGATAAATTGTTCTTTTTTTTTTTTTTGGTTTTTCGAGACATGGTTTCTCTGTAGCTTTGGAGCCTATGCTGGAACTAGCTCTTGTAGACCAGGCTGGTCTCAAACTCACAGAGATCCACCTGCCTCTGCCTCCCGAGTGCTGGGATTAAAGGCGTGCGCCACCACCGCCCGACCTAAATTGTTCTTTAAAAATGATTTCGGTATGTTTATACATATGTGTGCATGTCGCATGTATGTGGGTTCACATGTATGCACTTGCATCTTCAGGGTAAAAGAACAAATTTGGATGTTATTCCACAGATTTTGTTCACACTTATTTTGCCATTATTTCTCTCACTGTCCTAATTCACACTGATTAGTCTAGGGCAGATGGCCAGCAAGCTTCAAGAAACTGTATGTACCTGCCTCCCTATTGCTGGTGTTATAAGCATATGTAATGCTCTGTCTCTTTCAGAGACAAGCCATGCCCACTCCCTTCCTGTAGTCTCTCTCCCTCCCTTGCCATCTTGGCCCTCTCTCTGTCCTCTCTCTCCAAGAAGCACCTTCCTCCTCTCTCTCTTTCTCTCCCTCTCTTTCTCTTTCTCTCTTTCTCTTTCTCTCTCTCCCCCACTTCTCCCCTTTTCCTTCCCCTCCATAATCCATCTAATAAATGTCCAATTTTATTCTGTATGGTATGTCTATCTCTGTGTCTCCCACCCACTGCCTATCCATTTGTCACTGCTAGCAACCAGCCACCTTCCCTGCCACTGTGGTCTCTGGGACTGGCTACTTTCGCATTTCCAACAGTCCCAGAAACTTGCAGCATCTGTGCCTCCCACCCGCCATCTGCCCACACTGCTGGCTGGTGATCAGCCAGTTGCCAGGTGGCTGGAGACCAGCCACCTTGATTTGGGATCTGCTGTGTGCTGTGACTCAGGTAGGCTCTCCCACTCCAGTTCCTCTCCAGAGATTGGGATCCTGAACCAGGTTCTTTTTCCTACTCTTGCCACTGGCTTCCCAGCTTTGTTCAGTGAGCCTCTCCTGTTCTGCTATGGTTGCTTTCCTTAACTAAAATTGTGTTTGGACTGACCCAGGGTCAGTCATCCCACTCTAGCACTGCAAATTCTGTGTGGTTCATCCAACAGATTCTTCTTTTTCTTTTTTTCCATTTCTTTTCCTTCTTTTTCCTCACCGTACAAGACCACTCAGAGTGGCCTCTGGCCTCTCTGGCTTCTGAGTCACCCCAACCAGATTTAGCCAGGCCATAGTACCCCACACAGGGTCAGGGGACAGACGGCCCATGGGTCCCTGTGGTGTTTGTGCTGATTCCCATCCCACCACTGTAGAGAGATGTCTCACAGTGTGCCTAGTGGTGTTTCGTGGGTTTTCACAATTTTATCTGTGGGTAGCGAGCTATCCATGTCAGTCCCCCCAGCTTTTTTTAAAATTCCAGCTGGCCTTTTTTCAATTCCATTTGTGGCATGGTGAAGTTCGGTTCCAGCCTTTTGCTCCCCTCTGCGGCTTGTGGCAGGGCAGCTCCGCCATAGGGTGGATCATATTTCTAGGACTCTATTATGAAGCTTAAAATCCCTGCATCTTAAAAATTGTGACTTTTTCATACAACATGTGACCGCTGCCATTTTCACTGGGGTTGCGGTCAGGTGACTGCATCACCATCTTGGATGAGAGCCAGGTCAGATGACTAAGTTTTCCCATCTTTACTAAAGCATGTCCTCTCTTGTCCCCCGGTTTAGTTATGTTTTTTTTTTCACTAAATTCCTCTTGTTGTCTCTGTTGCATATATGTTTTGTGCAGTGGCATGCCTTTGGTAGGGCCCACCAAGAGCATCCACTTACCCCAGTTCCTGTTCACTTTCTGTTTGTGTGTTCATACATGTAACTTAAATGCACCTATACTTAATGTTATAATTGTTCATTACATCTTATTTCAGACTACAAAAACAATAAGTCCCAGGTGTTAAACTGGTATATACTTTTAAGTTTCTTACAAAAGTACTTTATATTTAATCCAACCCTCAGTTAAAATATATTAAGCTCTTCTCTATTATTGTCAGTTCTGCTGTTAACCTTCTATTGCAAGCAGTTTTTTTTTCTTCTTTCTTTCTACAAGTATAAATCTTAGCAGTTGAGAGCCAGTGAAATCAAGCTCAGACCAAGCTCTCCAGGCAGATTTTATACTGTAGTTTTACTTACTAAATAGCCCTCAAATGCTCAGAGATCTGAAAAATGTGGTATTTATATATTTGACAATAAAAAAAAAACCTTTTCTTAGCGAGAAGAGATAGGTTGGCTCCTAGCAGCACTCTACTTCCTCCGAAGAAGACAGAAGATAAGTGGGCACAGAGAAAGATCCATCTGTAATTTGCTGCAACTGCTAAGTGCTGACCATGGAGCAAAACTGCCTTTCATTTAAACTGAAGATCTCCAGACATGAACAGAATCTCTGGAATCGACAGCCTAGCCAAGGGGATCTTCTGGAGCCTGGCAGGCCCTGGGCTAAACAACACAAGGAAAATGCAACCTTCAGAGCCCATGGAGGACCCAGAAGAGTAGTAGCTCGGGGTGCCAACCAAGTAAGTTCTCTGTCTTTGTTTTTTGATCAGTAATTCAAGTAAAATTTTATCCTCCTCGAAGAGCTCCGATGCAGTTTGATAGCTGAGAGATTTTGTTAGTTTAAAAGAACAAACTCACCAAACAAATTTTAGCAAAATACAGACATAAGACATGCAAGTAATAAAGGTGTAAGGACAAATACAAGTTATCCATCTTCTCTCTCATGCTGCTTTCCATAGTCTTAAAAATACTTTTCATTGTGCAAAATATCTATCTGACATAAATAAGCTACTGTTTATACAATGTATATGTCTAAAACTTATGTTTTCTCAAACCCAAAGAATTCTTGTGACTTCCAGGGAGCTCAATTGAAGAACCCACTTTAAACAGATCAGATACATCCCCCTCAATTCCCTGGACCTATTTTATTTTTCTTAATTTAACTTTGTCCTCTGTTCTGCCAATAACTTAAACAGGTATAAAAGACACCAGATATTTCTATGCCACAAATACTGGACATGAGCAAAGAGACCAACCATGCCAGGATGTGGCCAGCACCCAGCCTTCTCTGGTTCTCTGCCCAAAGACAATGCCCACAAATAAGCAGGAAGAAGTCTTGAGAATCCGGCACCCTAATTCCTTCAACCTGTGGTGTCTAATCTCCCACTTTTTATTATTAAAAAGAGGTGGGACTGTAATGCTCTGCCTCTTTAAGAGACAAGCCATGCCCACTCCCTTCCTGCAGCCTCTCTCCTTCTCTTGCCATCTTTGCTTTTTATCTGTCCTCTCTCTCAGAGAGACAGCCTCCCTCACTCTCTTTTTCTTTCTCTCTCTCTTTCTCTCCCCACTTCTCCCATTTTCTTTCCCCTCCATTACCCATCTAATAAATGTTCAATTTTATTCTGTATGGTGTGTCTATCTCTGTGTCTCCCACCAGCCACCTATCCGTTTGTTGCTGCTAGGGACTGGCCAACTTCCCTGCCATGTGGTCTCTGGGACTGGCTGCTTTCAGGTCCCCAGAAGTCCCAGAGACTTGCAGCATCTGTATCTCCTACCCACCACCTGCCCACACTGCATGCTGGGGACCAGCCAGCTGCCACATCTCTGACAACTAGCCATCTTGGTTTGGAAACCTGCTGCATGGTCTTGACCCCGCAACAAGCTGCCAGGGATCCACAGGATATCCATTACAGCATATAACACCATGCCCAGCATTTTAACATGCGTTGTTTGAAATGAACTCAGGCTTCATGGTTGCACAATATGGACATTACAGAATCTGCTATCAACCCAGGCTGATAAAATTCTTCAAGCATCCTTCATAGTTCATTTTGATGGTCAATATATTTTGACATTAAATATATATTAAGGGGCTTAGAGAATGGCCAAACAGTTAAAGTATTTCCCAAGCAAGGATAAGGACTAGAGTTTTGTCCCCCAGTTATATATACATAAATTCTAGTGGGCATGGAAACTTACCTATAATTTTAGTATCAGAAATGGAGAGATGGTGATTTCTAGAGCATAGGAATCAGCAAAACTAACCATATTCATGAGCTCTGAGTTTGATTGAGACATATTATCATAATGCATGAAGCAAAAAAGAGATTCTAGTTCCTGACATGAACCTCAGGCCTTCACACACACACACACACACACACACACACACACACACACAGAGAGAGAGAGAGAGAGAGAGAAGAAATAATTATTTTAAATATATTTAGATTTTCCGTTCATGTGTCATATTTTAGTGCTGAATAAATACCTAATATATGCCATTTTAGATAAAATATCAATAAAAATAAAAAAGAAATATTCCAAAGACAAACTAAACTGCAAGGATAAAGGCAAATATTAAAAAAAATTATAATAAGTTAAAAAATGAAATTCAAATGTTACAAGGGTGATTCAGTGGTTAAGAGTATGTGTTGCTCTGGAAATGACCAGTATTTGGTTCTTAGCATGCACACAAGGAAGTAAAAGAAATATTTGACAAGAAATTTAAGTCCTTGAAGAAAGAAATAGAAGAGGATACCAGAAAATGGAAGGATCTCCAATGTTCATGGATTGGTAGGATCAATATAGTAAAAATTGCAATTCTACCAAAGGGAATCTATAGATTCAATGCAATCCCCATCAAAATTCCTACAAAATTCTTCATGGACCTTGAGAAAACAATAACTAACTTTATATGGAAGAACAGAAAGTACAGGATAGCCAAAACAATCCTATACAA
>JAQHUG010000391.1:1619116-1637245 GCA_028555095.1 Dicrostonyx torquatus | reverse complement strand
GATAACCTATGCTGGAGAGGATGTGGAGTAAGGGGAACACTCCTCCATTGTTGGTGGGAATGCAAACTTGTGCGACCACTTTGAAAATTAGTGTGGTGGTTTCTCAGGAAACTGGGGATCAACCTACCTCAGGATCCAGCAATACCACTCTTGGGAATGTACCCATGAGATGCCCAACCATACTACAAAAGCATTTGTGCAACTATGTTCATAGCAGCATTATTTGTAATAGCCAGAACATGGAAACAACTAGGTGCCCCTCAATGGAAGTATGGATCAAGAAAGTTTGAAATATATACACATTAGAATACTACTCAGCAGTAAAAAAACAATGATATCTTGAATTTTGCATGCAAATGGATGGAAATAGAAAACTCTATCCTTAGTGAGATATCCCAAACCCAAAGAGATGAGTATGGTATGTACTCACTTATTAGTGGACCCTAGCCATTAACAAAGGACATTAAGCATAGAGCTTATAAGCCTAGAGAAGCCAAATAGCAAGGTGAACCCAAAGAAAGACATATATAGTTTCTCCTGGAAATTGGAAGCAAACAAGATCGCCAAGCAAAAGTTGGAAGCATGGGTGTGGGGATGGAGGTGGATGTAGGGGTGGGGGTGGGCAAAACGGATGGGGGAGGGAGAAGGGAAGAACTGGGGAGAGCTTGGGGGAGTGGGAGGGTGGAGATCAAGGAAGGGTGGTTAATGGAGAAGAGATTGAGATATCTACATTAAGGTAGTCATTTTAAGATTTGCAAGAGACTTGCCTCTAGAGGGGATCCCAGATGTCCACAGGAATGTCTCCAACTAGGTATTTGGGCAGCAGAGGAGAAGGTCCCTGAAGGGTGGTTAATGGAGAAGAGATTGAGATATCTACATTAAGGTAGTCATTTTAAGATTTGCAAGAGACTTGTCTCTAGAGGGGATCCCAGATGTCCACAGGAATGTCTCCAACTAGGTTATTTGGGCAGCAGAGGAGAGGGTCCCTGAACTAGCCTTGTCCCATAGTCATATTGATGAATATCTTGATCATCACCACAGAAATTTCGCACAATAGAGGGAGATAGAGCCAGTGACCCACATCCACATCAGAACAAAGGACTGAGCTCCCAAGGTGCAGTTGAACAGCAGAAGGTGGGAGAAGATGAGCAAGGAAGTCAAGACTGTGAGGGACTGGCCCATTAACTGAGACAGTGTGCCTGATCTATTGGGAGCTCACCAAATCCAGCTGGACCAGGACTGAATGAGCATATAACCAAACCTGAATCTCTGAATGTGGCTGCTAATGGGGACTGACTGAGAAAGCAATGATAATTGCATGGAGACCTATCTCTTTCTGCATGTAGTGGCTTTTTGGGAACCTAGTCTATATGGATGCATACCTTCTTAGGCTGGTATGGAAGGGGGAGGACCTTGGGCTTTCCAAAGGGCAGGGTATCCTGCCCCCTCTTTAGGAACAGGGGGAGGGAGGAGAGATATTGGGGGATCCTGAGGGCCTGGGACAAGGGGAGTAAATGTAATTTTCTCTTTAAACAATTAAAAAAAGAAGCAAACAAAAAGGTAGAAGTACAAATGGCCAATAAATATTTTTTGAAATCCTCAGCATTCTTATTTTAAATAAAAGGCAAATAAAATTTTAAATAAAATTCATTAAATTCCTGTGTTACCTCAGTCAGATTGGTTGTCTTCAACAAGTAAAAAATTCTAACACTAGTAAGAATTAAATGGGCTATTTTTAAGTACTGGTGCTGAGAGAGTATCAATTAGTACAATCACTACGGGAATCAAGACAGATATTTCTCAAAAAATTAACAACAGATCTACAATGTACTCTTGTGATATTGCTAATAGGTATATGTTGTGTGATATTTTGTTTGTGTTCTGACAAAGCTTGTTTGGATTCAGAGGGCAACACTAGTTTTGTCTGTTTTTTTTTTGTGACAATGAGACATGTCTGTTCTTGGCTATAACAATCTACTTCAGAAAAGAAGATGGGCTTCTTTGAAACTCCATATGGACTTTACTTTCTTTGCAGGAACAGGTAGCCACTGGAAAGAAACTGCTGTTGCCTCAACTGTGGACAGTATGCAGTCCAAATTGGAAAAGCAGGACTTAAAAGAAAGAAACTACCAAACTTTGCCAAGACAAGGTAGGACAGTCCTTCATAATTTCCTTCTTCTGATAAAAGTCTGCCAGTTATTCTAGGCCTGCAGTCTGAAGATGGATGCCCCTGTGTCATAGAGTAACCTTGATGAGTTTCTAGGAAGCCAACTGTTTCTGTAATGTTATACTTTTGGAAATTGTTTGCTCTAAACTTCTTATTTATTCAGGCAATATTTCTCTTTAAGTTCTCTGCTGGAGTTGAAGACTAGATAGTTATAGTTATAGTTTTCTTTGTTACGAAAGTCAGAAAAAAAATTCACAAAGGAGGTGTAAAGTGTATAAGTTAGAAAGACATAAAAAGATAGTTTTGGGTTTGTCATACATGTTAGGATAGAAAGTGAAAAAGGTACAGCACTTTGGACTTACCAAGAGAGGAAAGATAATGGAGCATTTTCTCTGAATTTGTCTATAGGCTGGACATTGTTAATGTAATGCCTGTATTTATTTGTATATTGTATATATTTTTTCTATATTAGTTAAAACCTTTGCTTCTTATTTATACAAAAAGGGGGAAATATTGAATAATATTTTGTTTGTGTTCTAGAGGACTATATATACAGATAGACAGGAAGTGATAAGGAGGGGTGGAAAGAGTAATTGTGCCCTTTTGGATGGAGGAACAGAGAAAGTTATGAAGCAATTGCCACCTTCTCCCATTTCTCCTATATACCATGTTATTACAGGAAATGTGCTGTATATAACAACAATGTGTTGCTCGTTCATAGAAAAGAATGAAATTATATCATTTGCAGGAAAATTAATCAAAAGAAATCATCATATTACAAAAATAGGCCAGATTCACAAAGACAAATACTCCAATTTTCTCTCTTATTCAGAATCTAGATTTTTTTTTATAACATGACAGAAAATTATAGTAGGGTCTATTCTGAGGAAGTGTTAACAACAGATAGGGGAAGAAAAACTGGAAAAAAGACCCCACAATGTATACATGTGTAGAAATATCATAGAAACGATTATTTGTAACAGTTAATATATGGTGGGAAGAAGAAAGGAAATGTACATGATAAAGTGAGAGATATTGGTACAGCAAGACATTTATATGCTAATGATTAACAATGTTAAAAATGATTTATTATTTTATTAATATAGGCTTTTGTTTGTATATATGCATGTATGTCTGTGCACAATATGCTTCCCTGGGACTAGAGTTACAGATGGTTTTAAGCTGCCATGTGAGTGTCATGAATGGAATCTGGGTCTTCTGGAAGAACAATCCATGCTCTTAATTGGTGAGCTATACCTCAGTCTCCACGTAAAATATTATGTACTTTGTATGTATCTCAACTCTACCACATCTAGGTCATACTTGAACATTGCAAATACCTCTGTTAAATGAACATTGCTGCAAAAAGAATAAAGCAAGCAATTAAGTAACTCCAGATGTGTACATTCCAATTCTGTAACATAAGAAAAAGAAAAGGCATGATTAATCAAAAATTAACTAATTCTATAGTAATGGCATTTAGGAAGTAAGTAAATTATATGAAATCCCAGACATAGAAATCAGAAGAATGATCTCTATGATTAGAAGTAAGTTTAAAGAAGACCAGGAAAAAATAATCCCCTAAATGAGTACACAAACAACTGAACAGAGAGAGGAAAGGGATGTAAGATAATAAAGGCAGGATT
Source organism: Dicrostonyx torquatus (assembly GCA_028555095.1). Lineage (NCBI taxonomy): Eukaryota > Metazoa > Chordata > Mammalia > Rodentia > Cricetidae > Dicrostonyx > Dicrostonyx torquatus. The sequence continues at coordinate 1,633,432 of JAQHUG010000391.1, read as the reverse complement.
TAAAAAGTGATAAAAATACTGAAGAAAATCCAACCTGAAATTCTGGAAATGTAAAAGCATAATCAATTGCAAAGCTCCATGGAAAGCCTCATTAGGGGAATCGATCTAGGAGAGGACAGAATATCTGGGCTTGAAGATAAAGTAGATGAATTAGAAAATTCCAAGAGGGACAAAAGTAAAAGAAGAAGCAATGTTAACTCTCAAATGATTTTCTATGAAAAGATAAAAATGTAGTGGTTACTGGGCAAAGAAAAAGAATATCTATCTAAAGGCATAGAAAACACTTTCAAAAGATCACAACAGTATTTCCCAGGGTTGACCAAATATTATAGAAACAGGAGGTATTTAGTTCATCAAACAGATAAGACTGAGAAAGAAACTAGCCTCATTATATTATACCCAAAACACTAGATAATATAAAAAGCAGAAAGTATGTTGAATCTAGAAACACCAAATCACATAGAAAGGTGGACCCATTAGATGAACAGTAGAATTAATACTTAAAACTTTCAAACACAGAAAGGATCTATTTTAAGTCTTGAAAGATAAAATCTGACATCACAGACAACTAAACCCAGGCAACTTATTATAACTGATTCTAGGAGTCCCTAGTGGTTCTCAACCTCCTAAAGCTGTGACCCTTTAATACAGCTCCTCAACCATAACATTATTTTGGTTGATAGTTCATAACTGTAATTTTGAGTCTTTTATGAACTGTAATGTAAGTATTTTTTGGAGATAAATGTTGGCCAAAGGGGGTCTCGACCCATGGGTTGAGAACCACTGCCATAGATGCTGTAGATGTAAGGGATAGAGATATCGCTTCATAACATAACATAACTATCAGCAGATTGAGGACCTCAATGGAATTAATCACACTTAGTCAGTATGAAACAGAGGTGCAGAATTTATTACAGATATTTTAAAATAGGTTTAAGAATAAAATAGGTTTAAGAAAGAGAGACACTCAAGGAGAAAGTATGACATACACAAATGTGGGTATGAATTTCTTGGGTAGCCTGATGTTTACAACTAGAAAATCCTCATATATCATGGGATTTCTTCTTTTTTTTTTTTGGTTCCATCCTATGATAGGCTACAAGTATCACTTACTTTGATTCAGAATTTAGATGATTAAAAGTTTGAGTACAGTCAGATTTCTCAGAATGTATCTTTAGTTCTGAAATAAAATTTAAATTTTAGATTAATTTTCTATTTATTTAAAAAATCTTTAAAGCAGCTAATTCTAGAAGTCTTACTAAGTTGTACCTTGCATATTTTATCAGCTTTTCTTCAGTCATTATTACATTCCAATGGAAACAAGCTGTCCATATATAGTCATATATGTCCATATGACTTTACATTCATTCTCTTGCCTAGTATGTCCATGTAAGGGTGAAAAATAAATTAAAAGATAATAAGTGTCATATATTGCAGAAGATATGAAGCCAAATTATCTTTGGCTTATGTTTTCCAATTAAAAATATTTACAAGTTTAATTATATACTTACATGAATAAAATTATCTGTAGTTCCAAACATTGTTTTTGTCATATATGTCATCCATCCTTAATTAAATATTATAGGAGTCTCTAGAGAAAAAAACCAATGTCAGAAAATTCATGAGCTAGATTTTCATAAATCAAAAAGGTTTCAAAGAAAACAAATAAAAAGGACATCTTTAGAAAAATGCTTTGAAAGTAAAATAGATCTAATCTGCATGGGAAGTAGAAAAAGACAAGATCTCCTGAGTAAATTGGGAGTATGGGGATTTTGGGGGAGGGTTGAAGGGGAGGGGAGAGGCAGGGAGGGAAGCAGAGAAAAATGTAGAGCTCAATTAAAATTAATAAAAAAATAAAACCCAAAAAAAGAAAGTAAGCCAAAAATATTATTAACAAATAGGACTTTACAGCAAGTTCAGAATAAAATGTATCATTGACCAAATCAAGGGAGAGTTAAAATTCAAAAATAATTTTAAAACATGCATCAGAGAAGGCAGTAATGATAGTTGCACACCAACAGTCTGGCTAGCACCTGCCTCTGATTTAAGTGACTTCCCTAGCATGAAGTGATTCATTCTGGGAATCAACATTTAGGACCCATAAGTTTTCATGTAATTAATTAAAAAAAAAATCCAACCAATCAACCAAACAAACAAGTTAACAAACACAGAAGGAAAATAAGAACTTTACTACAAAGGAAATAAGAGACAGTTTATAGCTTATTCTAGAGTCAAATATGACTGACAATGGTTCAGATCACCAATTCAGCTTCCTAAATTCTGTCTTCTAACATGGTAACTATTCCTTAAATTGTTTTTTTAACATACCAAAGTAAGTCATAAGTCAAGACACTTTTCAAATGCATTGCTGGAAATGTCAACATAGTTGGTTATAGTTAGTCCTGCAAACCTTAGCTATAAGCCCTAGATCTGAAGACCTCCTTAACTTCTGAGTTGTTGGAAGCAAATAGTCTGTTTTCTTAATACATTGCAAAAGCGTGCACAAGGTGGGCAAGGGATGATTATCAAAAGATTAATTATAATTTGCCTTTGAACCAGCAGCATTCCAACAATCCCACATCTCTGAATTCTAATTAGTTAATCATCCTGTAAAATATTCAATATCACATGTGCCTTCTTTCTAGAAAACATCATTCACAGTTTCAAGGACACTTCCATAAAAATTTCTAAAAGAAGACCAGAGAGTTCTTATAAAGTGTACCATTGTCAGCTTAAGGTAATGGGTAGCTTAAGGTAATGTATGATGCTATAAAGGTGAAACTGACATAGTCAAGACCCTATAAGCTACAGATGCCATGAATACAGAAAGGCATTTAAGGAAAGCTGGGGGAAGTGTTAGAGATATACCAACAGAAAGGTCATGTGAGCTGCAACTAGAAAGAATGCGATGCTAAGGCACAAATGGAGCTATATTTACCATGTGGCTTTCTAGATCTTGTCCTTGCTTTATCACATTCCTTTCCCATTATCTTCCTAAAATAAGAATATATACCATGTGTTTTTATGTGTGAGCAATACATAGTTTTAGGTTTATACTGCATTAGGTCTCCTAAAAAAGAATATCTTGAGTCTCAGATGATTTACTTGTCTTGGAGGTTGGAAACATTTTAGCAATTAGGATACTTTGAAATTCACTGGATGCCTTTGAATAATAAGACAAGTATTAGTCACTGAAGGCCAGGATTGAAGCATTATATTTTGACTATAAAATATCTCACAAAAACTCATTGTGGAAGATATTGTATACTCCTGGTGATGTTATTTAGGAGTGATCTAGAAAAAGTAGAATATAGGACCTCTTTGTATAAGATACTACATCACTGTCTTATCCTTGTGCCAGTTTCTTGTCTCCCACTGGGTCTGTGCTTTCTCTTCATAGTAAAAAAAAAATGAGGTTCAGCCTTACCATAGGCACAGAAGCCACAGAGCCAAAGACTGTGAAATGGAAACTCTGAATCTGTGATCCAAAATAAATAAATTTCTCTTTTAAGAAGCTCATATTAGGTGTTCAGTCACAGTGATAAGTGTGATTAATACACACCCTCATATTCCTGTTTCCTATCTTGAACTCAAGACCAACACAAATGTTGCATATTGACGCTGTGCTATTTGCATTTTAACTTCTTACTCAGGCACCATTCATCACAGAGAGTCAAAGATGAAGCATTAACAGTTACAGTGCTCTGACTGTTAAGACTGACCATCTGGTATAATGAAATTGTGTTTATCTTTATACAACTGTCACTTTTTCTATTCACTTTCTGGGCTTACTCGAACTGCTTAGATGAATTGAGACTAATGAAGAGTAATCTTGGAAAATCCAGTGGAGGGTCCAGAAGCTGTCATTATGTGGACTGTTATTATGGAACACCTGTGACTTCCATAAAATGCAAAGTTTAATACATCATAATATGTCCTATTAGATTCAGATTATATCACCTGTCAGCAGCTCCCTTCACTTGACTTTGTTCGTAAAATATATCGATTGTGTCATACATTTGGAGGACCCAGAGATGGTAAATTCATCTCATCTAGGTGTACAGGACTAGAAAATCTTGTAAAGATTTCCAAGCCTATAAAGTTATCCATCTGCCCATGCCGGCAAGGAAACCTTGTTTATTTACATCATTGTGCTTGAGCTGGTTTTGGCATTGCCTGGCCAAACCCATCACATCTGCTCTGTTTCACAATCTTGGGAAAGCCAGCAGAAGGGAAGTGGGTACATACACATTGTTAGCCTTAATCAAATATGTAGCTTTGATCAAATAAATATCTTTTAGAACTTCCATTTTAGAAGAGCATTGCTATTTTTTTTGTTTATTTGGAAACAGAGTCTCTAACAGTCCCAGGTATACTCATAGTCACAATTATCCTACCTCAGCTCTTGAGTACTAATGCTGGGTTTACAGCTATGTGCCCATGCCTGTCTAATCTGTTATTGGCTCAGATTATCTCACATCAGGTGAACATGTACAGTTCTTTTTGTGTGAAGAAATATACCAGTGTTTGACAAATTTTCCTTTTACATAGGAGATATTTACTTAACAAATATTTACTGAATTTGTGGTGTATTTCCATATTTCTATACTTAAAGTGAACACAGATGAAGGAGAAAAAAATAGGGCCTTGTTTTAAATGAACTTATATATGGACATGTGACTAAAGTCAGAAAATAAATAAGTATAATTAATTCTATCTATTTATCTATCTATCTAAATGTACATACTTTGTTTTAAAAATAGTTGCTGGGTGTTCTTAAAGCAGAGTAAAACATCAACATCATATGGTTTTTCAGGCTGAGTCGACAGGGAATTTATCTTTGGGGAGATGATAGTAAAACTCTTATATAAGAAGTAACTACGAAGAGGAAGAATAAAGAAGGCTTCCTTATTCTATCTCGAATTTTAACAACTAACCAACACATACACTCAGATTGCTTTAAAAATAAAATAATTCTGTCATCCAGCATGTAAATAATTACCCTTTCATTGGTTTTGCTTATAAGAAACATGAAGATATGAACTAAGGTGCTCAACAGAGTAAAACACATTCATAAATATAAAAGTAACATTTGAATGCAATAATTTTTATGAAATATTATTAGGTTAATAGAACAAATTTTAAATAATATATATCATGTGATCTGATTTTATTGAAACTGGGTGATTTCACAATTTATATCTCATTTTCATTATCTGGAATGCATGTAATTAAAAACAAACAAAAATCAATAAGGTTCTGAACACATGTGTGAGGAAAATTTATATCCAGAAAGAAATGAAAGACAAGAAAACAGAAATCATGAACACAAAATTTGGGAATTTGGGGAATGATCAAAAGATAAAATCTAAGGATCCACAGGAGTACCCAAGATTTTGAGATAACAATCAAAGTAAAAGATAACCTATTTTGTGGAATTATTACCAAAATTTTCCAAATCTAGAAACTAAGTGGATATTCAACTACAAAAGGCATTACAAAGGAAAATGCTCTATTTCAAACTATAGTTAAAATTACTAAGACTACAGATAAAAGAAAGAATATTTGACATAGTAATAAGAATTTGCTAAAAGACATAAATATAATTATCCCTGATATCTCAGCAGAAACCCTAAAGTCTAAAATAAAATTAATAGTAGCTTACAATAATTAAAAATAAATACCTGTGAACTAATACAATTATATCTGCAAAGCTGTCCCTTTGATTTTTTCAAACAGACAAAAACCTTGCAGAATAATCATGGAAAAGTGATATATATAACTTCTATAACATTTCAGAAAATATTCAAGAGAACCCTATTCATGGATGAAGAAATTCACAAACCAGAGACCTAAGGAAAAATAAAATTTGCAGGAGGTATAGTTAGTAGATAAGTGAACAAATTAATAAATAAATAAGCTCAACCCAGTAAGCAAGAAAACTTTTAAGATGAGTTAGGGTAAAGGAAACATATATTACAGGGTTGGGATAATCCACAGAGAAATTCAACAGCATTGCAAGAATCATCAAATACTCCTTAATAATTTCCTGGTGTGAGAGGTCCTTCTGTATAAGTGTTGCTTTTATTGGTTATTGAATAAAGATGTTTCAGCTAGTGGTTTAGCAGAACATAGCCAGGCTGGAAAAGATAGAGAGAGAGAGAGAGTAGGCAGAGTCAAAGAGAAGCAATATAGCTGCCACAGGGGACAGATGCCTACACTGGAGCCTGCTGAAATTTTGCAGGTAGGTTACGACCTCATGGTGATGCATAGATTAATGGAGATGGGTTAGTTTAGGATATAAGGGATAGATAGCAATATTCTTAAGTTATTGGCCAAACAGTGTTTTAAATAATATAGTTTCTGTGTAATTATTTTGGGTCTGAGCAGCAGGGAATAAATGAGCAGCCTCTGTCAACAGAATGGCGCATCAACGTGATCTGAAACATTTGGGGTTGATGCCTGCCACGCACTTCAGGTACAGATGCTCATATGACCGCTGGGGAAAGTAAAATAGCTGAGACCATGCTGCAGCTTAACAGTTCCTGCCTGGGCAAGCAGAAGGATTTGGTCTTCTAGGCAAGCACAGGCATGAAATCATGGCACATTCCCTCCACCATACCCAGACGTATTTCCAGTCCATGCCATGCCCTGCAGGTACACAGATGTATTTCCAGTCCATGCCATGCCCTGCAGGTCAAATTTAGCTTTTACTCAGATAAAAAGGGTTGATACTTTGCATGGTGCGACCCAGAGTTGAGGCGGTAAGGACAGCTCCCACCCAGCAGTCCCAGAGCAAGTGGTGAACTACTTCTGCCATTGAAATCCTGAGCGAGGTGGAGCCAGTATACAGAGCCAGGGCAAACAAACTGCTTACCATTGTAAAAGCATTCCTGGTCAGAAAATTATTACACATATGCATTAAAGACAAATTTGGATGGATAAGACCTCTAAATGGGCCAGAGTGTTGGATAAATGTGCATAGGCTTAAGAGAGGGGTGGAGAAGAAAAAGAGCATAGAGTGTTATTTTAAAAAAAAAAGTAAAGTGTTTTTAAAAATAAAACAAAATTTTCAAAGATACAGAGTACAGACAGTCACAGAGTAAGAAACATAAGCCACATAAATATGGAATATACACAGAAAGTCTGGATTATGTATATTATTGTGTTTTCCTTGAATATTTTTTAATGTGAATGAGCTAAGTACGGAGAGACATTTTACTGTATGAGCTGCTAAGCTAAACCAACATATATATTTTAAAGGTATCTTGACTTAAAAATTTGGGTCTAAGGATACACTGCTTTGAAAAAGAGGTTCTACTTTTCTTTCCACAGAGGATGAGAATCTAAGGATTCCTTCCAGACTAATGTAATTCGATCAAAAAAGACCCCCTAAAATGGTGGTCCAGATGTTCTAACATCCATGACAGCTTCAGGACTGCTGGCCGAGATGGACCTACCACACAGGATATCCCATGAAAGACCTGATTGATAGCATTCCCAATCAGCAGGAAGTAGTCTAGAAACAGCGCCCAAATTCCTGATTGTTTAAAAATGTTTGTTTACAGTTAGAGGGGAATATGCTATAGATATGAATACTTTCCACTGGGATGAATCTTGCTCTATTGATACAAATTTTATGTCACAGAATGTGTCATTTAAAATGTTTTAAAAACTTATGACTTTTCTCAACAATGAGACACATCTGCTCCTGGCAGCACCAATCTAGTTCAAGAGGAAGATGGACATCAAAAAGTTTCCTTTTGAAGTTTGTTAGCCATTTGGACAAGAAGCTGTTCTTGCCTGGACTGCTTGATGTTATGCTGTATGAACTGGACATGCAGGACCCACAGAAAAATGACTGCTGAACTTGCCTAAAGGTGCGACAATCTTTCAGGATTCCTGCTTCATGAAGGAATCTGCAAGACATTCTGTAGGACACAGAAGAAAGTGACTGACAAACTGCCAATATAGGTGAAATTATCTTTGAAATTTCCTGCTTCATGAAAAGCTATGCTGGATACTATGGGCCTAAGAGCTGAAAATGAATGCCCCAATGTTACAGAAGAACTTTGGGTGACTACAGGAAGTGAGATGTCTTTGTCAATTCTAGAGTTTTGGAAGTTCCATACAATGAACTTCTTAACTTAGGTAATATTACATCCTTCTGAAGTCTGAGACAGAGATGAAAAATAGATAGTTATATAATTTTCCTTAGTTGTGATAAAAGATATAATAGATATAAATATTGTAACTGTAATTCTTGCTTGATGCCTGTTTTGTTATATGTAATTTTACTATGTTAAAGTTAGAACCTTCCTTTTCATGAAAATAAAAAAGGGGGAAATGGTGTAGGAAGTCCTTCTGTATATGAGTTGCTTTTATTAGTTAATGAATAAAGCTGTTTTGGCAAGTGGTTTAACAGAACAAAGCAGGGCTGGGAAAGATAGAGAGAATAGGTGAGTTGAAGAATAGGTGAAGCCATTTAGCTGCTACAGAAGACAGATGCCTCCACCAGAGCCTGCTGAAACTTTGTCAGTTGGCCATGACCTCGTGGTGATGCACAGATCAATGGAGATGGGTTAATTTAAGATATAACAGCTAGTGAGAAAGACTCAAGCTATTGACCAAGCAGTGATTTAATTAATACAGTTTCTGTGTGGTTATTTCAAGTCTGGGCAGCTGGGAATGAACTAACAGCCTCACACAACAGATCATAGGGTAAATGATTTCACTCAAAGGCATAGAATGGCAATTTGTGTTTGTACTAAAGAAACACACCAAATTAGCAAAGACAAACAGAAACTAGAAGTGAAAGGATGGGAAAGTATGTATTAAAGAATGGACACCAGAAACAAGCAGAAGCAGTTACACAAATATCTTTCAAAGTAGACATCAATGAAAATTTTATACGAACAGAAAAATTACATCACTACATCCTGATAAAATATATAATACACACCAAATATAAAAAAATTGTAAATATAAATACACTTATCATTTGTGAATTCAATTTCATGAAAGTATTTATCTATTTGGTATAAAAGGACAAATGCAAGCCAATGCAGTGTCAATGCATAGCTATAATATTCCTTTCTCCTAACGCCTATGCCATTCAAGCAGAAATTTCACATGCTCCAAAGTTCACATGTGCATAGACTAAGTAGATGTAAGTGGTGGCTTTTCTCAATAATGCCTGAAGCTTTCTCCAAAACACATCACATCTTGTACTATAACACTAATCTTCACAAATGAAAAGGTTTCTCTTTCCTTTGAGAAAAAAAACAATATTAGAAACAATAAAAATGATACACAATATAAATGCACAGAAATTTAACAAAGAATGTTTGAATGGCCACCTGTTCATTGAGGAAATAATGAAGGAAGTTGAAATATTCCTATGAGGAAACATTAAAATGAAATTTACCTGAATGATTTCTTTAGTAAACCAAGCACAGTTCTTAAAAGAAAGCTTGTAGCTGTGTGAGCCAAAACTTAAATATTAAATTAAAATTATGTGTAGAAGCTAACTTGATTCATGAAATAACCAGGCTAGCTTAAAGGATAAACATTTATATTTTTATTTATTATAAAGGGGAGCTCATGCCATAGGAACAGAAAGTCCAGACTCTGCTTGGTTGCGGCTGAACCACACAGAGAGAGGGCACCTGGTCTGTGCACATGTTTTTCTCTCTGGATCCCAGAAAGCCATGCCTTAACTTGAATCCACCTCTTAAAGATAATTGGCTAACAAGGTTTCCCCATCATCTCCCCCTTTTTCCTAAACATGGGTGTTTGATCTATATGCATATATGAGCATCACATGTGTGTATGCAGTACCTGCAGAAGTCAGAAGGGGAAATAAGAACCTTTGGAACTGAAATTGCAGACAGCTGTGAGCTGCCATGTAGGCGTTGGGAATTTGTCCTTATTTTCTTGTGTCTGTACTTGTTCACTCTGGTAACATTTTAGGTGGAAAAAATGATAATTTTAAGTCAAACAGAGTGAACAGTCAGAACCCTCTGAGCATGGAAAAACATTCCATAGAATAACTGACTAACAACATAGGAAGAGACGTGTCCCTCTAAAATCAGAATCTCCTTCAGCACTGAAGCCTGGCATGGCATTTATATAAAACGCAGGGAGGGATATTTTCTAGGCTCTGTCAGTTTGGTCCAAGTGAGGTATGTGCAGGTAAGGTCCCATGCATCCCAGGCATCATATCTGAGATGTAAATCTCAGTCTTCTGCTGTCCATAACTGCCTATCTGTAAACAGTCTAACTCAAGGGGGAGGGCAGTGGGGTAGTGGGGGAGCGGGAGGGCCGGGAACAAGGGGAATAAATGTAAATTTTTCTTTTAACAATAAAAATTAAAAAAAAACAGTATAACTCAATACAGCATGTCCTTAGGAGTGCTCTGTCTCTGTATCAGAGAAGGCAGGCAAATCATAAAACATAGCCTAGGTGTCAGACCGGAAGTGACCACCAGAACACAGTGAATTTTTTCCCCCAGTTTCCTTTTGTAAGATATATCTGATAGAGGGATCCAGACAAGACTCTTTATTTACTATAGGCCCTTTTCATTTGTCTTGTCCTTGTGGCTCTTTCACTTTTAAGACTGGACTGTGCAGTCTAGATTGGAATTGAAGTCCAAATCCCCCCATACTCGCAGGCTCCTTGGGATTTGGACTACAGGTTATACCACTACATTTGTTTAATATTAGATTCCTTTTTCCTTTTTTTTTTTAGATGTGGTCTTACAATATATGCTTGGCTGAACTGGAACTACGTACAGTAGGCTGGTCTCAAAATGAGAGATCAACCTACCTCTGGCAATAGACTCTTAAAAAGATAGGGGTCTGGTTGGCCTGTGCCCTAGCAGCAAGAAGCCTTCATCACAATCTGATTCGCTATTTCACCTCGCAAGCACCATCTTAGCTTTGCACATTATGTCACAAACAAAGAAGAATTGTACCGACAAGTGGAGTACATCCAAAGGAAGGCCTGAGCACTGTGCCTCTTCCTTTGTGGTGGCAATAACACACTGACAGTTATTAAAGGAGATAGTCCAATGTGAATCAGACCTGTTGGGATACTCCAAAGCTCACCGGTGGAGCAGGCTCCTGAGATTTTGCAAATTCTACACTTATCTAACATTCATGTGTCACGTTGGGCATCTGGATGACTTTATGATCTTATTTAACAACATCAGTCAACAAACATTACTACAAAATGCTATATCCAACCATGTGAGATAAAACACAGAAGAAATAAGCAAACTATATCATTGAGATAAACAGCTAACGAGTGATTTTTTGACTTTGTTACTTGCAGACAGATTAAATCTATGTTAGCAGAGTATTTTAAGTATATTTCTGGGTGACATTTTGCTCTGAGTCTCTAATGAAACTCTCCAGTGAGTCCTAAAGGTTCTCTCTCCTTCCTCACCTTCTGTTCCCATCCACGGTGCCCGCAGACATAGGAACAACTGTCACTCAGAAGCTGTGGTTTTCATGCTGAGTGCATTGGCAGGGCCCTTAGGCTCATCTAGGCAGAACTGGGTGGAAGGAGATGGGGTTCTTGCTGAGATCTCTCACTTGTAACCAGCACTGTGTCTCCAGCACTGCAGAAATAGAAGCTGCTGTCTTCAGGCCTCGCATTGCTCACTGTCAACGTTGAGAATGTTAGGTTTGGGCGGCTGATAGGAAACTTGTCCTTGTTGAATTCTTTCTCATACGTGGCTTCTGAGCCCTGATTTGCAGCTGCCATGAGCACCAAGCTCTGTCCCTTGAACTGTCTGTACCAGAACATCCCAGTAACTTGACTGTCAAGCACACACTGGATTTTCAGCGAGGTTCCACTTTGGCAGATGTCCCTTTTGGGCTTTTGGTAAACAAGGACACTGAACACAGAGCCTAGTTTAAGAGAGACAGAAATCCATGAAGGCAAACAAATTTTGAGTCAGACATGTCTGGACAAAGATTTCTACTTTATCTACTCTGGTATCACCCAACTCCCCAAACCATGTAGCATGCTTCTCCCTTTTATCAACACTCTCTGACAGAGTCTCCTAGTCTAAGACATCTTATTCATCCTCTGGCTTATATGGTCTGCTTTGGTGCAAGAAAGTATCCTCATACCTCAATTCAGCATTAACATTGACCCAAGGCTTTGTTTAGGAACAAGTTCCTACCTGGGCCCAGGAAAAGTAGCAGGAGAGTCCACATCCTTAAGCAATGGTCTTTTTTTTCTGAGAAAAGGCACTAAAACCTCAAAGTCACACTCATCTTTTTTCCCACTGCGCAACTGCTTCCTTACTCATTCTGTTAATTTCTTTTTATAGAAAGGTGACTTTCTGCTAAACATATAAAATTAAAAAATGCATTGCCCCCTAGAGGAACCACGTAGTTGTTCACTGAGGCTGGGTCATTCATTTGAAAGGCATCCTACAATGCAGTTGCCACCTGTACGACATTCATTTATCCATCATTACTGTGCTACTTTCTGAGTATACAAACACAAGTGAGATGCAACATTTACTTTAATCAATTTAAACTGTCTGTTGTCTTCATCATGCTGTCTCTACTTGAACTTAGTGTTCCTCCTCCAATATGCATGCAGTACTAAACTAACACCTATTTCTGAATTTCAGTCCTTCCAGTAAGTGACATTTCATTTCTTGGTTCTTTCAGTTAAAAAAGTAATTAAGGTACTATTTCTCACCTGCCTTATTTATTAAATCAAAAGTTATATGAAGAAATATGTCTCGTAAATCTTCCCTTAGTTCAATATCACAATAATTAATATTTTAAATAGTCCTTGGAAAGTTGTAATAATATTTATTTTATTACATTTCAGTTCAGTGTAGACTACAGATTAGGTCATTCCTCTCTAATGTTTGACCACAGGGCTATGATTTGTCATTATTTTGTAATAAATTTCTACAAATACTTATGCATATTACTTATGGGAAAAAGTAGAGCTAATTTTCTTTTTATTTATGAGCTAAGCTATTTTTATTGTAATTATTCATTTTATTTTATGTATAAGAATGTTATGGAACCCTTGAAGGTCAAAAGAGATCCTCTTGAGCTGGAATTGCAGATAGTTATGAGCCATAACGTGGGTGCTAGGAACCAAACCTGGATCCTCTGAAGAGCAGCAAATGCTCTGAACGTCTGAGCCATCACTCAAGCCCCAGGGGCTGTTGTTTCGACATGATTGTCACTGTGTTTTACCAATTGGAAGTTTTTGCACATAAGACCTAGAGAGCATAACTTATACAAATTCCAAGAGGAGGTGACAAAAATTTAGGACTCAAAGTCATTTCTTTGTAATCCCAGAACCATGGATTGGCATCAGAGTTACCAAAGATTTCCTTGCTTTTACGATTTACTGTGCTTTTCTAACTGACAACTGAGATTGGTAAGCCTGACTTTCGAAAGTAAATATGGAATCCAGGAAGACAGTCTTGCAAAACGAACCTATCTTATTCCCCTGATTCCAAGATTCTGTTATAAAATTATGTTCTCACTTTCTCTTACTCTCTCACCATTTATATTCAAATGTGTGTATATGCATGTGTGTGTGTACAGCAAACTTGTTCTCCTGTGTGTTTAATAAACATAGAACAAACGAATCAGAGGTTTATCTTCGCAGAATTTCAAATTCCTGAGAATTAAAAATATTCAGTACAAGAAAACGTATGAACTGAAACTATAAATTAAAAATTAAAACCATTGAAGATGCTAAGGTGACACCAATGAGACACAGAGAGAGTCGGTCATACGAAATAAAAGAAAATTAGAAAGAAGCTAGTACCTTTAGTACCAGCACTTGGGAGGCAGAGGCACCTGGATCTCAGTGAGTTTGAGGTCGGCATGGTCTACAGAGCAAGTTCTAGGAAAGCATAGCCAGGACTGTTACAATGAGAAACCCTGTCTTAAAAAACCAAACCAAAAGCAAACAAACAAAAACATGAAAAATAATTTTAAAAATCACACGGTAAAACACCTATTAATAGAAGCATGCTAGTTTAAGTCACAAGAGCTAGTGTGACATACATAAGCCACGGGTGAGCTATCATGGGAATAAGTCTCCATGTCGTTTTTTGGAGCTGGAGACAGGACAGGAAAAGAATAGTTTTAGAGGCTTCTGGAATAAAAGGCCCACCACTGTTAGCTGTAAATGGCATGTTAAATGACACAGATTTATCACAAGAATTACTGAGGCTGTTGATCATTTCCTTAAGTGTCTTTCAGCCATTTTAGATTCCTCTGTTGACAGTCCTCTGTTTAGGTCTGTACTCCAATTTTT
>JAQHUG010000391.1:1594954-1618317 GCA_028555095.1 Dicrostonyx torquatus | reverse complement strand
CCTGGAACTCGCTTTGTGGACCAGCTGGCCTCAAACTCACAGAGATCTGCCTGCTTCTGCCTGCCGAGCAGTGGGATTAAAGGAATGTGCCAATGATGTCTGGCACCCTTAATGCTTTTGACAATGAACTGTATGAGACAATGAGTGAAATAAACCCTTCTACCCCAATAAAACAACTGAAATGGAAAATACCATTAGACTATTTTACTGATTGTAAAGCCATACATGCATATAATGCATGTGGATCAAGTCCACTCCCCCTCATTCCTGCCTGCCCAATTACTTCCATATCCCACACCACCATTTTTACTTCTCAATTTTACGTGCTCTGCATTTTGTAAACCCACTGAGTCCAGTTAGTGCTGTCTGTATGTGTGTAGGTATAGGATTAAATCCCACATCCCTAAGGAAAACTGACTCTTCCTCCTACAGCAGTCATCAATCTCTCGGTAGCAATGATGTATAAAATGCTATGGAAAAGTCTATAACATTCAGATAGACTATAATTTTCAACACAGATTTTCCTACTAATCCAAGATTTGAAAGACATTAAAAAAGACATTTTCATTTATGCTAAGTACAAAACTTTTACTTTCATTTCATTTTTCTTAGGAAATTACTGGATAATGTTTTCCTAGCAGATCAATACAGTGAACCAAAGGAAAAAGAATCTAATTCAGACTAACAAATGAAACTCTCAGGGTGACAACAGGACAATAAAACAATGAGCAATCAGGGACAGACTGGAGCAGAGGTTTCCAGAGAACAAATGTTGTCAAAATACAGGCTGTATGTCTACTAAACAAAATACGGTCTTATCACCTTGCAAAGCCCTAGAACTACATTGGAAATGATCCTGTTAAAAGAATAGACTCTTCGGAAGCATCGTGTGTAAAAGGGAACCAGAAAGTCTAGTGGCTACTGAGCAGGTGTCAAAAGGACTAAACCAAGTGGAGTGTTGTGTGGTGACTCTTCTAAGAGCCAATAAACCACAAATAGAACTGGAGAACAAACAACTTAAAACACATTCACCAGGTTCATGAGCTGTGTGGCCATGAGCAAGTTATTTTAATCCAGGTTTATCGTTAATTGTAAGGAAACATTCTGTATGTGCCAGGAACATTGTGTTACAATGCCTGGAACACCTCTAGAGAAGTGACTTCCTGCTGTCACTGTCCTGGCTCCCTGCGGGAGACCTACCCTCACCGTATCCCAGCAGAGAATGCTATGGAAATGTCCACATTTAAATATCTTTTATTTCTTTCTTTGGAATCATCCATCATCCCTGGCTCTTGCAATCTTCCTGCCTCCACCTTTGCCTAGCTCCCTGAGCACTGAGGGGAGGGGTTTTTGGAAGGCATCTCATTTAGGATTGAGTCTTTGAAAATCTCTCACTTTCTGGGAAAACTTCAATTTTAAAATGATGCATATGTGTTAAAATAATAGGTAGTATTTACAAAGGATTGGTGAGGTTTTACTTGCCTTTATGAAGTTATATTTCGAACATTCATGGCTTAGAACATTACTTTCAGTTTATGCCCAAACTCAGCATTCAACAATCTTTTAGTCCTGAGAGCGCTAATTCATTGCTGTATACTTTCATTTCATTCTAGTTCCCTTCCTCTCTGCTGAGGCTACAATACATGGACACGGTAGAGGAAACAAGTGACAACTATGGCAGGACCTGAGAGTCACATGACAAACTTTGAACCAGGGACTTGACTTTGGTGGCATGATGATGATTCCTGGTGGCAATGGGAATGCAAACACCACTTAGACCTGTTCCTCTTTCCTTCATCTGATCTGAGTGTCAGCAAGGCTTACTGTGGGAGATAGTGGATTTGTGGGTAATGTGAGGCTTGCACACACACCAAAGATCCCTGTGTGTAGTCCTGCTAAGTAATTATCTTCTGTGAGGATCCCTTGTCTCTGTTCTGGTTATTAACTTAAGTCAGGAGACTTTTCATTCCTGGTAGTCTTTTCCATCATTTCAGGAGTATTGTATACAAAACAGAATACTTTTTCTTTTTTGTAGTTCTTCTATTCTTGCCTGCCATTAATCCCATATCAGCTAGTGTCCAATTTCTCATGTAAACATAGTCCTAAACTTTATAATACAAATTGGCTTTTTTTCCCTTTCCTCCTGTACATACACCAAATACTAATACATTGTCATACAACAAAACTATACATCTTAGTGGGTAAAGGCACTGGAAGCCAAACCTGCCAACCTGAGTTTAATCCCTGCAAGTTGTCCTCTGATATATGTGTGAATGGATATGCCCATGAAAGATGCATGTACATGTACATTGTGCATATGTATACATGCACACACACAAATTGCAAAAATAAACAAATAAATAAATTTATAAATATATTTCAGGTTTGTTTAGTCTTATTAGTTGTTTAAAAAAATATCTCATAATTTGGGACCCAGCTAATATTTTCTGTGTTTCATTCTCCCAAACAAACACACTATCCAGGAGGTTGTGAGAATGGTCAGAGCCTGACCACCTGCACCCTGGTTTACTCTTGCCCTGATTAAAGTCCGTCCAGTGAAAAATAATTGATAAGAAAATCTGAAGTTGTGTTTTTGATCAGTCAGACTGGTTTGGTTTAAAATGGAATAAATAAAAAAATGGGATAAATAAAATTCAAGCATTATAAGCCTTTTGATCTGGACAGACAGTAAAGTCTATCTGAAGAGGGAAGATGTGTTAGTGCCCTCTGGTGACGTACTACAAAGAACAAAGCAAACCTACTCCATTATTGAGAGGGATTGGAGCCTATAATGGAAGGATGAATTTATTTGAAATGTTAAGCAGTGCTTTTGTGCAAATATGGAAGATGACATCTTGTAGGGTGTCAATCTCATGAATTTAGTTTAGGGACTGCTCATATTTTGGGTCAGGTTAAGTTCACATTGTCATATGAATTGTTAAGGAGTGAGAATATCTCGTGGCTTTTTTTTCTAATTTAATAATGTGTAGCAGTTCCCCTTTAGTGGCCACCTCTTTCTAACTGGCACTATGTGACATGAAAGGCAGCATCAACCTGGCGGCAAAGTCATCTCCTTCCCGTAGTTGCTTTTTTGTGTGAAGAGGATGTGGCTGTGCAGAGCTGTGGATAAACTGCTGGCACAGAAGTACACAGATGTCTGGCTGATTTTCGCAGACTCCAGAGTCAGGGAGAAATGTTCCCGCTTCTTCCGAGAGACCCTGTATCCTTCAGGGATGTCTCCTTCGCTGTTACTGTCAACATCATATGAAAAATGAATCAACCGTAGCCCTAGACCTGGGTCTTGTCGATACCAGTACATTCTTTCATGGCTCATATCCTGTTCACAGTCCAACAAAACTTCCTCTCCCATTCTTTTGACCAGATATCTTGGTGTCTGGGTTACGTCCATGTCTACAAGGCCTGTTAGTGAAAAAGAAGTGAAAAAAAGGTTATCAATCAGCCGGATATTAGAAAAGCCTGGTATCACAGCCTAGAAACAACAGTATGCAGTTTGCCCTCAATACCCAGGACATACCAGTCTCCAGGACTCACCTAGTCCTAGAAAACAAAGCACCACAGCAGAGATGAGTCTAATTCTCATGGCCATTTTGACGAATGTGTGGGTCTTCTTGCCACTTTACACCAACTGCCTATGATGTTATTGTTCTTGATCACACTCATGAGTTTGTCTCCGTCATCTAGACTGAAACATCTGGAGATCTCAGAGAGGAAAGAGAGTATCACAGAACTCTCTCTCTCTCTCTCTCTCTCTCTCTCTCTCTCTCTCTCTCTCTCTCTCTCTCTCTCTCTCTCCCCTTCTATGCACATGCTTCTGGAATGGCATTGTGCATGTCTGGAAGTACACTAATTTAGTCTCCTAAAAGTACTTATTTTTAGATACTTCTAATTGTTGTATCCACGGATAGAGGCAACTGTAGTTGATGTTTTTCATAAGCAATAGATTAGTTCCCCTCACGAAGCATCTTGTTTTCTTCAAGATTCACTGGTGGTAGTGACAGCAGTGGTGTAAATATCATTTAGAGGTTTACCAAGAGAAGAGAGCTGGAAGGGCCAGTGGCCCACCAAGAGTGGGCTTATGGTCAGCAATAAAGTGTGAAGTATAGGCAAATAAGTAGGAAAATGTACTTTAAATTTTTCTGTATTTGTCATGTGTCAGAAATTCCTAGGAATGTTGGTGATAGATGACTCCATGCAATGTCTGTGCAAATATTAACAGAGTCAGCAAATGCACAATGTAGTATGACAAGCTTGAGCAAGAAGAGGTACACTAATATTTAAATGCTCTCTGACACACAGATAAATGCAAGGAAAGCTGTTGTGAGTCTCAGAGGACCACTCTGTAGAATGCAGACCTTCCTTGGAGGTGAGGTGAAGCATACTGGGTGGATTAAGGCTAATTCTGTTACAAGGTCTAGATTGAAGAGTCCCCATTAAAAGAGCCAATAAAAATAGTGGAAAAAAAAAACACTGACAATTCCAGTGGTTCTCATCCTATGGGTCACATCCCCCACAGGGGTCATATATTAGTTATCCTGCATATTTTACATTACGATTCATTACACTTGCAAAACTGCAGTTACGAAGTTATGAAATATTTTTATGTTTGAGGGTCACCACAACCTGAAGAACTTTCATTAAAGGGTCATAGCAGCAGAAATGTTGAGAACCAATCAGATTGCAAGCCAAAATGGTCCATTGTGACTCCTACCACCAGGGCACCTGGGACTCAGATGTGTTCCTGTGTGGGGAGATGGAGAATGCTTCTGTGTGCTTCTTTTCTGTGGGAACAGTATTTCCCCCCCATGGTAAGGGGAGGGCTCCGGAAGCAAGGGTCACTTCCTTTCTTTGTGACAAACAGTTTTATTCAAAGAGGATATGACTTTCAGTGTTGTGGTCTAACTGATGCAGAGGGCAGAGAGTCTACATATTTGGGCGTGGGAGAAATGCTGAGTCTTATTTAAAGAAACACCCTATCTTTTAAACAATTGCATTTACTTAGCACTCCAGAAACCAAGTGATTAATAGATTAAAAGCTGTTCTATATCAAGATCCACACAAGGAGGCCGAAATTCTAGTTAATTGCAGACTTCATTTCTGTACTGATGATGATATCTAACAGGTGTCTCAGTGAAACTGTGATCCAGAGATATTATGTACACAATACAGATAATTTAGGGAAGGTAGTAAATGTATCTCCATCATAGTTATGCCTCTGACCTAACTATTTTAAGAAGACAAAGGACCACAAAACAGAATCCCAATGGCCATGGGAGGTAAGCTGCGGATGGGGTCGGGCATTTCTGTTAGATCTGCTCAGGCTGTAACAAGAGCATGTGTCAGAGAACTCATCATGCTGTTGTAAGAACACTCAACCAATTAGGAAGCCAAGAGAAATCTAATCAATACTTAAAGAGGTGATCTTGTAGATGGGCATCACAGATGAAGAATGAGGAGTGAGTTAGCACAGGGCACACTTTGAGAAACTTCTGCGTGAGAATTTGGACAGTCAGAGTAGCTAAAGGAAAGTAGAGCCTATATCAGGAAGACACCAGATAGTTAACTAAAGAAACTTAAAGTTTTTCATCTCACTTGTGGGTAGGAACAACTGGCAAGCTGGCAGTCAAGGTGGCTGGTTGGAGGGTGGTAACTGGATTCCAGTTGAAAGATTATACAATAATGGTGGAGTGGAGAATACTAGCATAAACCGCAAGGAACTTAATACTTAGAGGTGTGAAAAACACGGGTATGGATTTGGTGTAGAAGGACATCGGGGGCAGGGAAGATCACTCCTGTGTTGTGGGCTTGCATATTGGTGAATGACAAAGTTAAATTTGGTAAACAATTCAGAATACGGTATGTCTGCCCACACACAAAAACAATGGTCAAAAATATCAGTAATAAAGCCAGTAATATGATAAAACTCAAATTTGCTAGGAGTATTCACCTTGGGGCAGCAGCTCCATTGCATCTGAAGATTTAAGTCCCACAGGGAGAAAGGAACACAGTGGTGCCCTGGCACTTTAGACCTAATACAAGGATCTTGCTCTGTCTGAGTTTTGAAAGTTGTGGTATAACAAGTTGAGAGCTGGAGCATGGGAGTCACCCACTAAGTGAGGTGCCCTGCTGAGAGGGCCTGAGCCTGGGGAATTGTAGAGAGCTCCCATGGCTGTTGGCAGTGAGAAAAGATGTGACTTTTTCTTGGCTGGAGTGGAGCCCCCTGAGAGTGAGGGCTTCTTGCCCATGTGGCTGTCCTTTTTGTGCAGAGAGCAGCGGGCTGTGCAGCGCTGTGATAGCTGCTGGCACAGAGGTACAAGGATGTCTGGCTGACTCTGGTAGAGTCCAGTGTCAGAGGAAAGGCTTCTTTGTCTTTTCTAGAGACACTATACCCATCAGAGACTTCTCCCTTATCGATATGATCAACATTAATGGAGTAATAGATCAGTTTTAGACCAAAACCTGAGTCTTGTCTATACCAGAACATAGAATCATGATTCATTTTCTGAGAGCAAGTTATTATCAACTTCTTCCCAGTCTCTGTGATGAGGTGTCTTGGAGCCTGGGTGACTTGAGCTTTTGTGGAGCCTGTGAATGAAGAACATAGAGGTTGAGATAGCCAGTTGGGTGAAAAGAGCTAATTCTGTAGCCTCCCAGGAAAAGATCTGAAGCCTGGTCCACATGCTGTAGCCATGGGTCACTCATGTGTTCCAGGACTCACCTGTCCCTAGGAGATAAAGGACCGCACAGCTTAGGAGAATGGTGACCATGGTGATATCATAGTGAACCTCCTGCTTCTGTCAGTTTTCTGTGAGCCTTGAGGCTACCACTAACTGATGTGACACTTCTCTCCCTATCATGGGTGCCAGGAGCATTTGAGGGAGGAAAGCTCCTCCCCCTTTCTGCAGCAGTTTGGTGTGAACACAGGCACTTATGAGCTGTGTCGTTTCTTCAGTTTCTTTGAGGCCACGTGTCTGTATGCACGTGGCGTGTTTTTGTATTAGCACACTCTTGTAAAAATTGTCAAATATTTATGTATTTTAGATCCTCACGATCTGAACCGGAATAACGTGTGACTATCACCTCGAAATGTGAGAACAGTAAGCTTACTCTACTATCAAAACTGCATTTTATTTTTAGAAGCTATTTCTACTCTGCAGGAAAGATTCCAAGCATCTTCTCTAGCCTTCTCTCTGCTGTGTTTTTTTAGACACTGTCTTTTAAAGGATGCAAAGGTATAAAACACTCAGCCAAATTCTTCACACCACAGATGATTTTGCCCTCGTGTATCCCATCCACAACCTTAGACCCACCTGTCCTTTGCTCTTTAGCAGGTGAGGCATGCTTGCTTCTGCCAGCGTCAGCACCTGCTTGACTGGCACTTATTATATTATGTTTCATGCCTTTCTCCTTCCCTTTCCTTCTCCAGGAGAGGCTGGTGAGAAGCACAGCATGTCTGAGGTTTGCTTTCCTGGCTAATTTTTGAAAAATAAAGCATAGGAGCTGGAAAGATGGCTCAGTGTTCAAGAGTACACTTGATCTTCCAGAGGACTTGGGTTTGACTCTCAGCACCCACGTGGTTTCTCACAGCTGTGTATAATTCCAGTTCTAGAGGATCTGATGTCCTCTTCTGTCCTCCATTGGCACTATGAACACAGGTGTTGGGCAGACATACATGCACAAAATCACAACAGATATAAAATAATACTAAAAATTCAAGTATATCTGTTGGGTAAGGTTTTATGTAGGATGTGGGTTGAATATGCTCTGTATCTGCTGTCTTCTTGCTCCTTCAGGGCACTACTCTAGGATTTGTCTCCCATCTGCCTACCCTAGCAAAAGTATCTTCACAAAACCCTATGCTTGTATCTCATCCTCAATGCGGGAGCCATTTATTAAACCCTTGTTTAAGAACACATGTTTTTCACTTCAGCTACACAGCTGCCTTTTCTTTTATATGACTTTGAGCCCAGATATGAACTAACAGAGTTATCGTCATAATTCTAGTCCCATGTCATTTTATGCTCGGGTCATTTTAATTCTGAAAAGTGTACTCTACCTTATATCACTCTGTTATCTACCACCAACCCTTGAGAATCCAATTTTTTAAAACGTGTGTTTTAAAAATTATGCGTGCATATTCAACTTGGTTACACTCTCACAATCCTATTTGAAATGTGATGTCTACATTACAGAATATGTTAGCGCCCTCTAGTGGAATATCACGGTGACTATCAGTTGAACCGAGTTAAAGCCTAGACTCTGTTGTGTATGAATATACTTAATTAAATAGGCAAAGGAGATTTAAAATTTCAGAAGTCACTGAAGCTATTGATCAGCAGATCTTGGTATAGGGAGAATATCCCTTTAATTCAGGTGGTCAAAATCTAATCACATCAGTTCTTAAAATATCGAACCTTCCTTAGCTATGTTTCAAGGGAAGCATGGTTATACAGAAGAGAGTCAAATAAATGCGGCTAGCTTTGAAGATGGCAGAAAGAAAGAAACAACCAGGCAAAGGGAGTCTTGCCTCAATCCTTCAGAAAGGAACGCAGCTCTCCTACTTCCTCAGTTTCAGACAGGTGTGACTAGGTTTTTTTAAAGACCAACTCATGCTCTGTATTAATTTGTATTATACCAATAAAAGTTGGTATGATCATAAGTGTAAGTAAACCCGGAGTAGAACATGGTTAGGAAGTGAAGCACAAGGGGAAGGAGAATAATTAAGGACAGGGAAGGTCCTTGTATGTCGGTAGCTTCTGAGAGCTCGGCAGTGGGCCTTGTGCACCTTGGGTCTTGTAGTTTTCTTGTACAGAGAAGACACAGCTACACTGATAAACTGGCACAGAGATATCTAAGTGCCTTAGTCATGTTGAAAGATTAAAAAGGATGGGCTAATTATTCTCTTTATTTGTTGTTGTGGTGGTGATGTTGATGCTGGAGACTGAACCCAGGGCCTCGTGCATGCTATGTAACTCCTTTACCTATGACTCAGTCTCCAAGACCTCACTGTTTTGTGAGAAATTTATCTGTGGTGGTTTGAAAGAAGATGTCCCCAAAGGGGTGGCCCTATTAGGAGATGTGGCTTTCTTGGAATAGGTATGTTCTCATTAGAGGGAGTGCTTCACTGTGGAGGCTGGCTTTGAGATCTCATACATGCTCAGGTCACATCCAGTGTTCAGACCACTTCCTGTTGCCTGTGAGTCAAGATGTAAGATCTCTCAGCTCCTTCTCCAGCACCATGTCTGCCTGCATGCTGCCTTGCTTCCTGCCATGATGATAACGTATTAAGCCTCTGAACTGTAGGCAAACCACCACAATTAAATAGTTTCCTTTATAGGAGCTGCCACGGACATTGTATCTTTTCATAACACTAACACAATTTTCATTCAGAGCATTAGTTTTAAAGATGTTAATGTCCGAGAAATAATGAATTAACTTTATTCCTTGTCCTGGATCTATTGATCTTGATGTCCAGTCTGATTTGATAATCTGGGACTATCTCAGTAAAGCATTCCTGCTGCTTCTCTGACCTAGGTTCTCGAAGTTCATGTTTTGTTGATTTCCATTAGGCCTGTGTTAGAAACCAAATGGAGAGCTCCCTAGAAAACCTATGTGAAGGCAGCAATCAAGAGCTGGAGACCCCGGCACTCTGAGTTAGTGGCTCCTGTCCCCCAAGGCCCCACAGATCAGTGTCCCCAATGCTTTCCTTCCAACCAGTTCTCCTGACAGAACTTTGGCAAGGTACGTATTTCTTAGGTCAGTTCAATTCTGGGAAAAGCATCTCCCTTTTCACATTTCCCTTCTTACCTGTGCACCTTTTCTCACACATCTTTGTTTGTCACGCCATGTATTCTTTAAGATGAGCATGACTCTTACTATGGTGAGGGAGGCAGATTTTTACATGTTTAAGCTTGAATCCCATTCTTTGGGCAATTTACTTACGCAATCTGCGGTTAAGTTGTTTGTGACTGGGTATTGCCGGTTTACTAACATTACCATGACGAAGTACTACAGTCTGCTTTAAGTGGCAGAAATGAAGTTTTCCACTGCTTTGGAGGCTGAGATCAAGGTGTTAGCTGAGTCAGTCTCCTCAGAGGCTTCTCTTCTGGACTTGTAAATGGACATACTTATCCTGTGTCTTCTCAAGGTCTTTCCTCCCTGTATCTATGCCTGGATCATTTTGCATATAGACTCGGGTGTCGCCCATATGACTTCATTTTATTAATTATAACTTTGAAGATACTATCTCCAGGCAAGTCATACTCTGAAAAATTAGCTTGAGACTTCATACTATAAATCCAGCAGACAGGTACAAGTCATCCTACAGCCATGTGAATACAAATATTACTGACTCCAGAGGTTTATTAAGGAGATGATGAAATGATTAAATTAGAATAAAGAAGTTAAGGTTTTGTCAATCATACAATTCTCAAAGTGCCATCTCACCGCTGCTTCTATGACAGTATTTTGAAGTGTTATTTCAGTGAGGATTTGGTGTTAAATTATTCACATATTGTTTCTTAGAAATTTCTCCTCAGTTCGGAGATGCATATGCTAGCTACTTCATTTTATAGATGTGACTCTGGATCCTTAGTGGGTAATTGCATTCCTAAAGCTATGAATTAGCCAGCTTTGGCTGACTGTGGATCCTGCATTCAACTACAGCTTTTGAATATTTCAGTATCTCTATGGACATGTTTAGGTTAGGTGAACAATAAATCTTCTGATTTGAAAGCTATTTGGCCTGTCTATTTCTCCCTTAGAAACTGCTCCCACTTGACTCATTTCTACACCTAAAACATACCTAATATACCTCCTTTGATAACTTATTCCTCATCATATTTCATTCCTATGTGTCCTATGTTGTCTTTGTCTGGCTCCCTCTAAGCCATGGATGAGGCAATTGGGTCTCCCCAGCCATGCTAGTTCTGTTGGCAGGCTAAGTGTGATCTAATATTACCAGAAGCAGTGGAAATGAGTCCCTGCTGTCTTTCAGTTTGCTAGTCTTTTTCTGTTTTGTTTTTTTTTTTGAAATGAGATTATAGCAGAGTCTGTTTTTTGTTCTGTCCTGACAACCTAATATATTTTGTGTTAGGTTGACACCCTAAATTGAAATAAATGCCAGTTTCTATTTACTGACCCTCCATCCTCATCTTCTACATTAACCATTTATTTTTCTAAATGTTTCCTACAGAAACACCATGGCACCCTCCTGAGAAGCAGTGTGCTATTTTCTAATGAAGGTGCCTTTCCGGTTATGTCAGAGGTAAAGTGGAAGGGAGTGAGGTTTTGTTGTTTTGTTTGTTTCTTCTGAGACTCATAGTTTCAAGAACCAATCACATCCTAGTCAAGTTGCTCCTGTCCTCTGTCACAACATTCATGCTTCAGCAGCAGCTACATAGCAAAGCCAACACATTCTCTGCTGGCCATTACCAAACAAAATGGAGAAATGAACCCTTCCTCCAAGAACCATCCCTCTCTGAGGTAAAGATGATTGGCAAGATGCTTGATGGGACATTCTGATCATAAACTATAATGAGATGTTTTCAGAAACAGAGCAGGCTAAAGGCAGAAATTAGTGACACTTGCTCTTAGAAGCGGCAGCATCTGATGGAAACCCTCTCTGGCCCTTTTGCCTCTCCTTGGACTACGTCCCACAACGCCTTTGCCTACTTTTGGTTGCTTGGAAATGGGGCCCTGAAATGGATTTCTGTGGGCTGTGTAGTAAATCCCTGCAAGACTCATGTCATAAAACATTAAACCTACCATGCAGCATACTTCAAGATTAGATAATAAGCATAGTCCTCACTAGATTTATGTCAAGATGCAGGATAGGTTGTGTTCCTCTTTGAGATTTGGAGGAATCTGTCTCTTCACTCTTACAGTTTCTAGAGACCACCTTCATTCATTGGTCCTTATTATTTATCTTCAAACACAGTGACATCACACTTAAAGATGTGTGTTTAGACCAAGCCCAGCAATATAATCTAAAACAATCTCCTCAGATATGGTTAGATTAGTACATAACTGCACCTACAAACTTCATTCTCTCTATAAGGCAATGAAGTCATAGTTTCTGAGAAAGAAAATGTAAATTTTTTGAAGTCATTATTTTGGCTAACAGAAGGAAGATCCATTTTACAAAAACTTCTGTTTGTATGTTTAAAAGATTTTATATATACTTCCACTAAGAGTAGGCAAATATACTTTTAGAAAGTCCATTTCTTCACAGATTTACACATAAAAGTTCACAATTGCATTAGTCATAAAAACTGAAAAGGATCATATGTACATTTGACAAGTGGATAGATGAACAAATGGTGACATATCCACATCAGCACTAAAAATGGAACAAATTTTTAAAATATTTTGGAACACAGACTGTCTGGCCAATAAGGCTCAGTGATCTTTTGTTTCTAACACTGTTCCTCGTAACACTAGAGTTATAGGCGTGCTAAGTTTAACTAGCTTAATATAAAGGTTTCAGGGATCTGAATTCAGTTCATCATATTGTGCAATGAAAGCTATTGTCACTAAAAACTTTTCTTTGAAAGAAAAGATCAAGCAATTAAGGCCAAGAGTCACATAAGGAGGATTCTTCAATCTTACAGATTTCTTGCAAGGATGTCTAAAATGGATATCAGTTGTCCTTCAGTTGTTCAATGGTGTAGGAGGGTCCTTCTGTATTTCTGTTGCTTTCATTGGTTGAATAAAGAAACTGCCTTGGCCTTTTGATAGGGCAGCCCCTTAGGTGAGTGGAATAGTCAGGACGGAATGCTGGAGGAAGGGAAGTGTGGCAGACACCATGCTGCTCCTACCCAAGATGGACGTAGGTTAGGATCTTTCCTGGTAAGCCACCACCCCGTGGTGATACGCAGATTACTAGATATGGGTTAAAATAATATGTGAGAGTTAGCCAAGAAGAGGCTAGAGCTTATGGACCAAGCAGTATTTAAATGAACACAGTTTGAGTATAATTATTTTGGGTATAAGATGGCTGTGGCGAGACACAGCCCTCTGTGCCTCATACAAAAATTCAAAGTGCAAAGTCATACATAAGAACTGAAGCTGGGGTAATAAGGATTAGGGATGGGAAGAGACAGGAGTGTGGAGCACTGTGCATGAAGGGATTAATTTAACATGAGGAAGAATCCATGAAACAGGTTGTAGGAAAAATAAAAAGAATCATATCCTGCTTCTTACAACAGCCATGAAAGACCATGTGTGAGTCCCTCAATGGAACTGGCAGTTAGATACAAAGAAGCTGAGCCCTGACTGTGGAGCTAAACATTCCTTCCCTTGTCAAATGAGCCACAGGCCACCCAATAGTCTACATCATGACTCAGGCCATTCTTGTACCGTGTGCGTGAGGAGTCTGAGAAGATTTCCAGTGGTTTCTTCCATTTAAGATGGGGATTCTGAGTGCAGCTGTCCTTTTCATGCAATGTGTATGTGCTCAGGAGGCACAGTGTCCTCCCTGCTGGCACAGAGTACCAGGACCTGTTCAAGGGTCTGGCAGTTGCGGAGTGAGAGGAGAGTGTACTTTTCTTGTTCTGGAGACTGTATTCAAAGGAAAATTCTAATTTCTCTGTATTATTATTGCCATATGAGCAATGAATCAGATCTAGTTCCATTCTTGAATCCTCTGATATCAGTAAATTTTATCACAGTCCATAGCTTGAGAACCTCCCAGAATAATGTTCTTTCCTACCCCTATAATGAAGTATTTTAGCATTTCAGAGATACCAGTATCCAACTGGCCTATATAAAGAAAGCATTTGGCAGCAGAGTCCAGTGTGCGTGGATTTGAAGATAAGGCAAGAATAAAACTCACACAGAGAAATTTTCCTTCCTGAGTTTGGAAAATCTGCATCTTACCTACACCCAAATGACTAAAGGCCCAGAGAACTGAAGAATTTTGCATCTGTGAAGCAGGCTGAACTAAAGGAGGAGTTTCCAGCCCCAGGGACATAGGATGGGTTCTTCGCGAAGTTAATGAATCATGACATAATCTTGTCAAATGCTCTGGGCTCCGCACCAATCCTATTCAAGAGTTTCATCTGCATTACTTTTCATAGCAAAGAAAAAGTACTTTAGTTTGGATTCTTAATCCAAAGTAGGCTTGGCCACCTGTATATTTCTCCTCAGGCCTTCCTAGTCTTAGGAAACCTTCCATTACAACTGTCTCACAAGGTTTGGAGATCAAAGACTTTCAAAGACTGTAACAATAGGATTTGACCTAATTTTGAAAGCTGGAAGGAAGCAATACAATGTGCGTTCTGAAAGATAAGCAGGAATGGACTCTGCGAAGCTGAAAGGGAGGATTATTCAGGAGAAAGATTCAATAGCAGGAGAACTTTGAGCAATAAACCAAGCATATATATATTTGAAGGATCTGGAGCAACAACTGACAATCATAGCTTTTTCAGAAAATATAGAGTGATTATGTGGATAACATTTAACCATCTCAGCTTCATTTCCACGAACTTGTTAGACCTTTATTAACTTCCCTTGTGATGATTTTAGGTTCATCTTTCTTTAGCAAGAATTCCAAATATTGAAAGATCAGTACATCCCAACCTGCACTTATCCCTAGCACATAATTTGGTAACATTGACTGAATTTAAATCGTGATGAATATCTATGAACACACACACACACACACACACACACACACACACACACACACATATATATATATATGAGAGCCGTTCCTTCCATAGCTTCTTTTCAGAACCCAGAGTCCACTAAGGAAAACAGCTTCTTTTCCCCCTCACTCTCCATTCTTACATATTTTTTCTCCCTGGTTCTTTTAATCATATGTCACCATCAGATATAATTGGGAGAAATACTATATATATATATATATATATATATATATACACACACATATATATATATACACATATTTTTGATCCAGTGAAACATCCTTCCATTTTTAAACTTCTCTGAACCAGTATGCTTAGACCCAAACATATCATCTTTTCAAGGGGACTTAGATGTGAGAGGTGTGGAAAATTTAAATATACATGAACCAGAAGTCAGAAAATATGTTCTTGGAAGAGAATCTTGAAGTTCTAACTGCATGAAGACATGTTTGAGCCTACTTGTGTTTCTTCCTCACTTCTTCCTTCCTCTCGATGAGCCATCTTCCAGGAATTATACTAAGTAGCAGGCGTGTGAAGTTAGCAAGATATCAACCCTAATCTAAAGAATCTTGTGAAGATCCAGGATGGAAAAAAATCATAAGAAAAACCCACAGCCACAATGCTTAGCAATCATTTTGCAGAAGAGAAAAAGCCGATTCTTTTTCTATAAGGCCCGGAAAAGCTTTTGTAGATAGCTCTTCTCTGGTTAAAGGATGGGAGAATGTGTAAGAGGTAAAGAAGTAGACTTAGGAGAATGCTTTTGTAAAGGTACCGCTGTTCCAATTCAACATGGTCTCTTCAGGGAATTATAAAATGTTCAACTAAGTGCAAATCCAAAGTACTGGAAGGAATTTAGAACATTTCATTTGATTTTTCATGCATGAAAACACCTATGAAAGGCTTCATGTGCTGCATAAAGAATATTAAACAAGGGCCTACCGGTGGCAGTGTGGACCACAGCCAATAGATGAGCTTCGAGTCTGGGAGACCAGTAATGGAAACTGTATGTTATTTTCTAGGAAGTGGATAGTGAAAGTCTAGACTAGATCAGAAAGAGTGAGGGAAGATAGAAATCAAATCTGATGAACACCTTTTCTCTGGGAATCATGGCATTAGCTATCAACTTGGTAAAATGTTTTAGCTAGAGAAGTCTGCCCCCTACTTGTCAGACACACAATGTCTTAGTGGAGCCCTATGCAGTGATGTGTTTATGTTGAAAGTAGGCATGAATTCATTCTTCTTCACGTAAAAATTATTTCTGGTGCTCTCCAGCTTCAGAGTTCCTTGAAGAGCCAGAAATGTCCTTTGCTTCTTTTCTGTTCAAACATATACTTTGCCATTTACCCATGTTGACTGCCACGGTATTTCCAGCAACTAGTGATCTTCCTCTGAGAATTTAACTTATGACACTGTGGGACAGAGAACTAATAGATTTGGAGACTTATGTAATAGAAAAAGGGAGCCCAGAATCACTGTTACAATCATTGAAATGGAAATACAGAATGGGGTCGGTGTAGATGAGAGGGCAACAAATCCAGAAATTAATCCCTTGAGGTTGAGTGGCCTGTGAGGAAGCCAGCATGCATTGTTCACTGGAGGGCAGACTTTGTCACCCAGGAGTGTAAAAAGATGTGATGACTAATGACGAAAAACTTGAAGGGAACATGTAACAGTCAGAAAATAATTAAATGGAATGGTTAGTAGTTTCTGAAAGAATTTCAGTTATATATGAAACTACTGTTGAAGCTTGCCTAGAAAGCAAGAACAAAATCCATGAGAATGTTCTCTTTTAAAGAAATCAATTCAGTCATTCAGAACATACAGGGGAGACTGGAGAAAAGAGTGGCACTCTTCAGATGAAAACAGGAAGAAAACACAACCAGTTGGGTCCTCCCTCTCTGAACAAAATCCAGCCAATTCTTTTGCTGGTGTGATTGAAGCTTGTGGGGAAAGACTACAAAGCACTTGCTGAAAGTTTTGACTTGATTCTGAAGCACACTTCCACTTTATTCTCTGGAAGTCCTTGGTCAAATACTGTTGTACCTGAGCCTCATTGGCTTCTAGAAGAAACCCTGCTATATGCAAGCCATGACGCTAATCCAGTGACAATACTGAAAGGAGCATCTCTATGTTCCTATTTATTTCCATAATAGGCAGACGTATGATATTTTTAATTCAGCAAATGCAGATAACAACAAAATTATAACTTTCCTTATAAACTAAAATTGTTGCAGCTCAAAGTGTGGGGCCCTAGATGAATAATTATTTTTGTTGAGAAATCTCTCGAATCCCTAGCTACTGAGCCAGGTCAGTTAGAATAGTGAATTGGATCCTTGCTTCTTCAGGGCCTATGATTCCTTCAGCTTTACCATATCCACTAATATGACCTCATATGTATTAGTCAATCTTATTGCACATTAAATGGGAAGCATTCTTTTATTTTTTTACTTATTTTTTAAATTTTGAGCAAAATGAAGTACATTTCACAAATAATCTCCATCTATATTTATGAAGTTCCAGGTAATATCTTGATTCACAGAGACATTGGATAATGATCAACTCAGGACAATGACCATTTTCCTAAACTTTATCATTTGCTAATGGTGAGTTTGTTCAAATCTTTTGACTATAATTATCTTGCTATACTACAGCACATGAGACTATGCTCTTCCTATCTAGTTTTAACAATATGCATATTAACCAATGTTTTTTCACCACCATGTTCTTTTAAAATATTTTTATTGTTTGACAGCTATGGCATTTTTAAATGCATTCTGGTTGTTTTCACCCTTCATTCCCCTCCCTTACCTCATTTCTTCCATTGAAATCCTCCTTTCCACCAAGTTCTGCTCCTACTCCCATCTTTGTGTATATGAACTACTGGATTTAATTAGGATTTCCTGCCTGAGCATGTGAGAATTTTCTTACTAGAACAAAGGCAGTTTATCAGTAACTACACCACTAAAGATAGTACCCCATCCCTAATGATTGTTAATTGTCCATAGCCCCAAGGACGAGTGCTGCTCCCTCTGTGATGAAAGGTGAATGCCAATCATGGGCAGATCTTGTAAAGATGAGCACATCTGCAGTGGGTTTGTGAGTCCAAGGCTCTGTCACATTCTGTTCAGGTATTTTTATTACGTATCTTCCCATCCTCTGGCTCTTATGTTCTTCCTGCTTCCTCTTCCACAATGTTTCCTAGGCCTTGGGGTAGCATGATTGTCCCATTTAGGGTCAAGCATTCTAATGTTATTTGTTGTTAGCACTTTTGTCAACCATGTATTTCTGCATTGATCATACTAAAGTAAGATGCTTTTCTTATAAAGGCTGAACATAGCTATGGGGTATAGATGATTATGGGTATAAATTATTTCAGTCCTCTTGATGTTTACTTTCATACCAAAGTTTTCACTTACTCCCACCACTCTAATTACCATGGCCTAAAACCCATTTGGACTTTCAGCAATTAGTGCTGTATCATTGGCAAAATGTAAGTAATTGATTGGCACAACACCTATCTGCACACCTATCTCCTCATCCTCCAGGGTTGTTGCTGCTATTAATTCCACACATGGGAGGGGTGCACAAGGATTTTGACACTGTAAAAAGAGTCAGATCTTCAAGCAAGCAGTCAACTTTGTCTATCTGGGAAGAAACCTTAGTTCAAAAGAGGGAACTATTTCAGATGTCAAGAGGTGGATAGGGAGAGCGAGGTCTGCATTCGGGCACTAGAAAAGGTTTGATCAACAAGAAACATAATGATCGCAACAAAATTGCAAGTATATGAGACATTTGTCTTCATCTGCCTTCTTTATAATTCTAAAACCTAGACAATGAAATGCTCCTCTGAACAGTGGCTGCATGTCTCAGGAGGATTCTAGGAATCACATGAAGAGATAGGCTATGCAATGATGACATTAAGAACCATCTCCATCTACAGAAGGAAGTAAATTACAGGATACAGCAATGATGCTTGAGATACTTCTGCAGTGTTATAAATTAATGATGGCAGATACCTGAAGATAACACCGTTTGGAGGAGTGTACGAGATAAGGTGAAGAGGAAGACCAAGAAAAACACTGGATAGACAGCAAATAGGAAGCCTTGGAACCTTGGGTGTGACAATAACACAACGGCCATAACTGGGCTGCCCATGTATGCTTAAGCTTTTTCTGGGACATAAATGATGTTGTTGATGATGGGTATAAACTGTGGGCATAAACAGGAGTACCAAGAAGGCAATTTGAGAACATGGTCATTAGAAAACAGCATTAGTAAGTTCTCCATGGAGCCTGTGACCCCCATAACCACAGGCTTTTGATCAAGTTTACAGAACCAAGTGTGAATTCTTTTCTGTGGATCAGGTCTCAAATCCAATCAGAAAACAACTGGTTGAACCAATAACAGCCATGTCATAATTGCACTAGTCACTGTTTATTCTAGTCACTATTACAGCTCACAGCGTTCAGAGCTGGGTGGGAATTCTAGGACTAGTTCTTCCCAGGACCCTTCACAGACACCTTTGGGATAAGGAAGTCTGGAAGAGGTCACAGATCCAGTTTTAGCTTTAATTATCTTGTCCTGTGACCACTGCATGTGGTGTCTTCAACAACAGGTACTACCAACAAGTTCTGATGGGAAACCAAGAGAAATTACAATATTGCTTTTGGGGGAATTGTGGAGTCTCTGGAGCCTCTTTGACCATAAACTCATCGGGCACTGGGTTTTTCCACATGTGGCAGTGGGATTTTCATGACCCAGGGATTCTGGGAAGAGCATTATTTAACAATGAAGACCACATCTGGTTTATTTTTAGTTTTAGATTATAGTTTTAATAAAATTACAAACTAGTAGGTTTCCATATGACTTTTTAAATATATCTTTAGATTGGGTTACATCTCTGTCTTCTACCCTCCTGTTTCCTATCCTCCTGCCCATTTCTTTTTAACCTATCCACTCGGAGTGTTCCCATATCTTCAATTTTATTAACTTCAAAATAATTTGAAAATTTCAAACTTATTGAAAGTGACCAAATTACTCAAGTTTTGTAATACCAACTCTTGGACTCTCTGCTTTATCTATCCCTGATACAATTTTATTTCTGCTGTACTATTTTGATTAGTTCCTTCTTTATTCAAGAGTACCCAAGCACATTTTACTGTCACTATATATATACATATATATGTGTATATATATATTTCTTGTAAGTTATTTAAGTATACCCCTTCTCAATTTCATTAAAAAACTCCATTTATAGCACAATAAGTAATATAGATTATTCCAGTGAATTTCTTGTCTGGGTGCTTGATTAATTAAAGCTGTTTTGGAATTTGTCCTTAGTAAAAAATAGCATTTCTCTGATGTGAAAATCTGAAGTAGATTTGCTGATCTGCTGACCCTGCTGTAGAGTCAACTAGCTAGAAGTGAGATTGGGAAGAATATAAACTATCTTGGGATGTCACACCAGTAGAGAACACAGCATCATGATTATGAGGTCAGTGCTCAGCTATGCTTGACCGAAACTTTAACATGTGTGGTGAGGAGAAATGAAGCATAAATCATCTCAGGAGAAGAATCTATAGCCAAAGACAGGTGAGAAAACATTGGAGAAATGAATGGCGAAGACACCGAAAAGGCAACATAATTCCTGGTCAACTAGTAGTGTTCTATATGGTGTAGGCCTATATTTTTCTACTCCTGAATGGCACACCTATTCTTTAAGCCATATTTATGGTCCACTTTCCATCTGAGTGGCCCTCGTATAACACTCAGGCTTACTCACATACCATACTCCTCACTTGCTTGCAGCTGTCTGGCTTCTGAGGAATTGATGAACACTCTTTCTTCGGTTGGGAATTATTTCTCTGTATAACACACAACTTCTGATAAATGGCATACTGAAGCAAAAGTTGTGCCCACTCTTCACTAACAGAAGTGTTTTCCTCTTCCTTCTTCTAGAACTTTGAGTTGAGATTTTTGCAATTAGGTCTGTGTTACACCTCATTTATTTTCATTATGGCGTCAGTGACAGAACAGGTTCAATTTTTGAGTCTGGTTGTTTCAGTATCATTTGTTAAGAACTAACCATATTAATGTACTATAACTTGCAGTCCACAGCATGATATAGGTTTTTCTTCTTAATGTCTTCTCTAATTTTCCTTAGCAGTGTATTATAAATTTTATCCAATGTTTTTGCTGAATTTATTTGTAAGCCATTTGTCACTGACATTATTCTAAATAGTGCTGTTTTGTGAAGTTCATTTTCCACATCTTTGAAAATAGCAAATTCAACATTGATTTTTTTTAAGTTGATCTAATATCCTGTGATCTTTCTAAATTTACTAATTGCTTCTACTTGTTTAATGATTCCATGGGACTTTTCAACTTAAAGAACTTTGAGTCGGCAAAATATTGTTTTTGTTTTAGTCTCATTTTTGTTGCCTTGTCATCTTGGTTAAAATTTAATGCTTTGTTCCTTGTTATATGAAGAAAATTTTCAATGACTATTAAATATGATTTTAGCTACAAATTTTTGTCAGTAACTTCCATCAGATTGAGAAAGTTTGCATTTGTGACTGATTTTCTTAGAGCATTTATCTTGAACAAATGCCTCCCCTCTTCCCCAAATCTGTTCCCCTCTGTTTTTGTCTTTACATCTCATTGTGTCCAACTCATGTTTCCAGCATTAGTATGTATGTATGCATGTATGTATGTATGTATGTATGTATGTATGTGTGTATGTATGTTTGTGTATGTATGTATGTGTGTGTATGTATGTATGTGTGTATGTATGTATTTATGTATGTATGTATGTATGTATGTATGTATGTATGTATGTATGTGTGTATGTATGAATGTGTGTGTGTATATCCACTGGCTCATGAGACACCTACTAGAGACTAAATGCCTGAAGAAAAATTACTTACTATTTTTCAGCCACCCTTGACTGCCTATAGCTCCTCCGCTAGAGATCTCACCATGCTGGAATTGTAGCTTGGTTGACTTTACTTGGTCTTGTGCAAGTAACCACAACTATTGTTGTTATGGGGCTGACCAAGAAAGAAATCTGTATTTGTAGTTTTCTTTTTAAAAGATTACTTTTGATACACGGTTGTTCACAGATCTCAATGTGAGTCTATTTCTAAGCTCTGTTTTTCCAGTGATGAAGTTCCACATGGAATTGCTTGGCACATACTTGCTTGTGATTCCCTATCATCATTTTAATGTCTGTTGCAGTGATAAAGAAATTCCATCTTAGCCGGGTGGTGGTGGCGCACGCCTTTAATCCCAGCACTCGGGAGGCAGAGGCAGGTGGATCTTTGTGAGTTTGAGATCAGCCTGGTCTACAAGAGCTAGTTCCAGTGCAGGCTCCAAAGCCACAGAGAAACCCTGTCTCGAAAAACCAAAAAAAAAAAAAAAAAGAAATTCCATCTTGCCTCATTGGCTTGGTAGTTTTCATCTTTGCTCTCTTATCTTCATTCCTAGGATCAATAAACCAACTAATTATATTATGAGAATATCATCCGCTAATTCCTGTGGACATCCATTCATTGACTGAAATTTCCAAGTCCGTGCTATTTTATGGTTTCTTTCTATTGATTTTTTTTTGGTTCCTATGTATGGCTATATTTTCCTATTTCTTACCATATCTAATACTTTTCTTGGAGTCAAAATTATTCAAGTTTAGAACTAGGCATATTCTCTTGAAATATGGAAGCTGATATGTGACAGACCACAGAGGCTATTTTTGTCTAACTGCCTTGGACTCTGTACAGCATGATCTCAGCATGCCTTGCTGATGGATCTCTTCAACAGTGGTATCTTGAAAAATATGAAGGGCTTTATATATCTCACACAAACTGTTTCACATACTCAGTAAGAGATTAATCTTAAAAATGATCTTTTCCCCTCTTCTTATCTCATCTTTATTAAGACTTCCATAGGAATTTAGGTACTAGCTTTCATTTTTGTGTCCATGTTTTCTCTCATAAACTTCTTCAGGTTTCAGAGTCTATGAAAGTACAATTTGATATAGTCAGTTAGAGTTGGAAAACTCAAACCTCAATAGTATGTGCCCAGGACTAAGAAGATGCTTGAAATGAATGGACTAAAATGTTCATTTCTGTAATTTTAGGGAGTATTCTATACCACACTTCTCAAAGGACAGGTGTTTTGATGTTTCTCCTACATCTGCACAGCATTTCAGACTATGCTAATATCCACAGCAATAGCCTATTCTAGCTGTTTTGGGGTGGCAAACTTTGAAAACACAACCCCAGTAATTTGCATTGATGTCTGGAATATGTTTGAATCCATGAGGTGGGTACCTATGTTACTCAAACATACACACACACATGAATCATGGTCCCCAGAGTTTGTGCCAGTTTGAGAAACAGACAAAACATACTACTATATTTTAAGAATTTCCATAGAAAATGCATTTTGTTTGTATTTTCATGTGGTCAATACAATTGTGCTCTCAATCTAAAGGAACTGGAGTGAAATTCTGTTGTCTTCTAAATGTATTACTTTCAGGAATAATGTCAGTTTGGAAGCAGGAATCTCTTTGATATAAAATGTATACTGAAAAATAATCTGTATACTTGAACCAATTTTACTAGATAATGGAAATACACGAAGAGAGAGAGAGAGAGAGAGAGAGAGAGAGAGAGAGAGAGAGAGAGAGAGAGAGCACGC
>JAQHUG010000391.1:1555211-1592892 GCA_028555095.1 Dicrostonyx torquatus | reverse complement strand
CTTTTGCAGACTTTGGGACCCTTCTCCTCATACTAGGTCATCCTAACACATGGTGAGGTGCTTAGTCTGACTGCAATTTGTCATGTTTTGTTGCTATTCATGAGAGACCTGCCCTTTCCTAAACAGAAGAGGAGGAGTGGATTGGGGTGTGGGAACCGAACAGGGTTGGGGGCAAGGATGGTGAGGAGAGGAGGGAGGGGAACTGCAGTTGGGATGTAAAATAAATTGTTTGTTTGTTTGTTTGCTTGTTTGTTTGTTTTTAAAAGGCACAGAATTTTTAAGTGAAGGGCAATTGTTAATGTTATGTTTATGTTATTTTCAAAAATTAGGATATTTTGGGGTGAAGTAATGGATAGAACTTTTCTATGTTCCCCAAATATGTAAGTGGTAATGAAAGGCAGTGAGTGGTATGGCTATTCAGGGACAGAGGAGAGACTAATCCCATGCAGACAATGTAGATGAATTACACACCCAAGGAGGAGACCACATGTCCTCCACACTTAGACATTTTGGACTAGTCTTATTTTAGAAGGAGGTATCTTGACAATACGTTATGATTCGATTGCACAGGTCCATGAAGTGATTATACGGCATTAGCACTTTCAATGCTGGCAAAAAAACTGGTTGGAAAATGGGTGTCTTTTCTGGAAGGGGACAGTCTGGAGTCCTGTGAAACATATAGACGTGAACAGAAAGAGCAGAGACACAAGGATGTTCCATTTACTTTGAGCTCAGAGGGATTAGTCTGAGGCAGTACTACATCTGTAATAAAGTAGTATCAATAAGACTGTAATGTCCAGATCTGGTGGCCCTCATAGTCATGGCTGGATCATCACTGCTCCACTCTCTGTTTGAGCAGTTTACACATATACAGAAAGGGCCAGGCTTGCTTTTCTCGCTTTGTACTTTAAAAAATAACATACAAAGTAGTGGGTTTTTAATACGGAATTTTCATTTTAGGGTATTTTTATTATACCTTGAGAAGAGAAAGAGGGGAAAGGAATCAAAAACAATTATGGGAGTCTAGGAGTCATAGAAACGGGTTCTCTTCTTCCACTCTGTGGATCTTGGGGATCAAACTGAGGGTGTTAGGCTTGGTGGGAAGTGCCTTTACCCAGTGAGCCCTCTCATTGACAGACATTCTAACTTTCTGTATACACATATTTAAGTTTTGTTCTTGTATGCCTCCATATTGGGTATATGCTATACCCAATTCCTCCCCTTTGGAAAGTCTCCTTGATTTCATTTCAAGTAGACCTATTACCTCCTCTT
This sequence comes from Dicrostonyx torquatus, assembly GCA_028555095.1. Taxonomy (NCBI): domain Eukaryota; kingdom Metazoa; phylum Chordata; class Mammalia; order Rodentia; family Cricetidae; genus Dicrostonyx; species Dicrostonyx torquatus. Next base: position 1,591,620 of record JAQHUG010000391.1, on the reverse strand, counting down.
ATTCTCTCCCTCCCATAAATACCTTTATAATTTCAAGAATTAATATGTATGTGTTCCTGTATCTATAAATTTAAATCTAAATTCTGTATGTGAAGGAAGATATAATATTTGTCTTTATGAATCTGGAATATTTCACTTAATAAGTAAGTCTATGGAATAGCGACTTCAAAGATTTTAGTTACAACACCAAGAATGGCATATATAGTTGTGTGATATTGTATTTTGAATTTCTGTACTGATTTTCCAGGGATTGCATAAGTTTGCATTCCTATCAACTCTGAATAACACTTCTTCTTTTTCTACATCCTCACCAGCATTTTTTCTTCTTTATAACAACCATTTTTATTCCTATGAGATGAAATTTCAATTTGATTTTAATTTGGATTTATTTGAAGGATGTTTAACACTTTTTCATATATTTGTAAACTACTTCAGTTTATTACTTTGATAGTTGTCTATTCAATAATTTTATATTTATATTGTGGATGACCTTGAAGTGTTGCCTATATTTCCCACTAGATCTTCCAGGTGTCAGATTTTATACTAAAGTCTTTGTTATCTTTAAAATTTAGTTCAGAGAAGAGAGGAGATATGGATATCATTTTACTCTATGTGCAGATATTCAGGTTCTCCAACATCACTTAGAAATATGTTAATGTATTATTTTATACACTCATACGTAAACACAGACAAACACAGGGTTGTTTGATAATATTCACCGCCTCATCACTTCTCCAATCCCCCTCCATGTCACTCTCCCAGCTTTGTGTCCTTTCTTTCTTTTTTTATCTTTCCTTTATATGTTGTTTATAACCTACTGAATCTAATAAGTGCTGCTCATAATCTCATAGATGTGAAACCACCCCCAGGAGCGCGATCATTCAACCAAGGTCCACATTCCTAAAGAAAACCAACTTTCTTACCCTGCCCTGGCCCAGAAACCATCAAGGGGAAGGTTCGTGAGCCTCTCATCTGTCTGTGCTAAAATGTTGACTGCCATGACCTTGTATAGGTCTTCTGCAGGTAACCACAGTTTCCATGAGTTCATGAACAGAAGGACCCAGTCATGTCTAGAAGACACTGTTTAACCCGTCCTTTCCAAAGTCTTGGCTAGGAAGAGATGTGACACATATGTTCTATTTATGCCTGAGCACTACATAGACTCTTACCCTCTACTCATTGACCAGTTGTGAGTCTCTGTATTAGCCATGCCCATTATACAAAGACACTTCTCGTATGAAGCCCAAGAGCTGTGCTAATCTGTGTATATAGAAGTCATTTTTTAGAAAGCAGTTTGATACTATACCCATTAAGCAAAACAAAACTAGTTTCTCCTTTAGAAGCTAACCATGATTCCTGGCCAGATTTGCAGTAACATGCTTGAACTTTCTCCTGTAGTGCAGACTTTGAGTCTGACCAGAAAATGGTAAATTGTTTCTCCCAATACCCTTTGTTGAAGAGGTTATCTTTTTACAGAAGTGTGTTTTTGAAGTGTTTTTAAAAGTTTGGTGACTATAGCTGTGTGACTTTATTCCTGAGTCCTCTATTCTATTACACAAGACTATTCTGTTTTTGCTAGCATACTGCTCATTATCAAAATGGTGGAATGATGCCTACTGGAAGTGTGACATTTGGTGACATTATTATTGTTGCCATGAATACTGGATGAAAGAAGAAAGACTGTGCAGGATGAGAAAAGCACAAAGCAGACAAAAGAGAAGAAAAATGAGAGCTGGAAAGGCAGTTGTCCTCACCTGACCCAAAACGAACTATTTCAGAATTGTCAGCCTATCACTCCTAGACTGTGGAATGCCTACTTATATAAAATCTGCTGTGATTGACACTGGTTCCAGTTAATTTCTACCACTTCCTTTCAACCAAGAGCAACACCTGCTTCCTGAGTTGGTTCCACGGAGGGTTTGTGCACTAAGGGGATGGCTGTGGACAGACTGCTGGCACAGAGGTACAGTGCTGAGTCTCCTGCCTCAGAGGACTGGATTTCCAGGCTGCAAGGTGAGTTCGAAGGACACTCAGCTGAGAATCGATTTTTGACCATGTCTATTTGTTGAAGAACTTCTTGATTCTGAAAGCTAATCAAGAATGTAAACTTAATTGTTGTTATTCTGTTTATACCAGAACACAACAGCATGCCCCTTTTCAGGGCTACAGCTCATCTTTGCTGCTTTTTCTTTCCCTTTGACCAGATATCTTGGAGTCTGGATGACTTTGGCATTCAAAAGGCCTAGAAGAGAAGGAAACAAAAGATGTGTACACAGCCCAGAAAGGACCCTGTTAAGGAAAAATGCTTGTATCTGGGTTCAAAAAGGATTGTCCTTTTGTGCTCAGAACTCAGCTGCTCCCAGGAGACAAAGGGCTGTGTAGCAGAGGTGCCTTGTAGCCATGGTGGCTTAGAGGTAGGAAAAGGGTGAGGTTTTCTCATTCTTCAGCATCAGCCTTCCTGTGACGTGACCCCTGTAGACTCATAATTGTCACGTTCCTAATTCACATTACTTCCCAATGTCGTTCATGGTACTTGAGGGAAACTTTTACCTTAAGAATGCCAACAGACTGGGTAACATTTTTTATGTTTAAACTTATTTTCTAGGTCTAAGGCTGTGTTACTTTAGTGGTAAAGTGCTTGCCTTGAATTTATGACTCAACACTGCCAGTAGAATACACAGTAATTTTGAATAGCCACCTAGTGTTAAATGGAGAAATATATAAGACAAAAAAATAAGAAATACATAAGACATGGTAGTACACCATGTCTCAATATCCACAGTTCTGGGGATACAATAATATAGAGTGATTATAAAAGTAGGTGGTTAACTCTATGAAATTTTGGTATATATATTTCTATTGTTGTCCAAAGATTGACATAAAATTGGCTTTATTTCTGGAAGAAGTGGATATGGAAAACCAGGTAACAGGACAGGGATGCATGCACAGAAACATGAAGTGCTTCTCTCACTGTGACTCTAAGGGGAGAATAAATGTAAAGGAGTTGCATCCAAACTAAAATACCTTCTATGTGACTTCAAACACATACAGATGTGTCCAGAGTTGGGTATTCCCTGAGAAGTCCCCCGTGAGATCATCACAACTTGATTCTGCTTTTAGAAATTTAAAATTCAGGCTGAGAAAGATTGAGGCTGATCTTTTTCAGGCTGGTGAAATGATACCTGAAAATCTGTGATCTTTAGCCAGCATCTTATCCCTGCTGTGAGTACCGCAGGAAAGGAGAGAGATGCTGGGCACAGCACAGAGAGAAGAGCACATTACAGACAAAAGAAGAAAAGGAAATGTGCAATGTGCAAAGCAACTTTCCCACACTCAGCTCGGGCTGTTTTGAAGCTACCCGTTTGCCAGTCCTTGACTTCTGAACACACTCTGGCTTTTTGAGAAGTAGGCTGTAGCTCACACTGGATTCTGTTAATTCCTGTTATTCATTTCCAACTCACATCATCACCAGCTTCCTGGGTTAGGGCTGTAACTGGTTTGTGCGCTAAGGAAAGTGCACACTTTAGTGCTATAGACAGATTGCTGCTTCAAGGGTACAGTGCCAACTCAGGACCTACCTGCTTGCTTCAAGGAGATGAACTGCTACATAGTAAAGGAGTCTGAAATCCATGGCGACTTATAGTTAGGAAAATGGTGAGGTGCTTTCTCTCCTCATTGGCAGCCTTCTTCCTACATCATCCCTTTGCAAACTCATTATTGTCTCATTATTTGCTGAACTCCCTCGTGCTGTCAAAAGAAGAGCTTTTTACATGAAGTCATCAAATAGACTGGGTTATAGTTTATACATTTAAACATATTTTATACTGACATCATAAAAATCCAGACTATAAAATATTATAAAGCAAAAAACAAAATAAAATCTTCATAACAGTACCATCAGCAGTGACTTGGTCATAGCCCCCCTCATCTCTCTCTCTCTCTCTCTCTCTCTCTCTCTCTCTCTCTCTCTCTCTCTCTGTCTCTCTCTCTCTGGATATACAAGTGTGTGATTTTTTATTTCGCCCAAATTGGGCTCAGACTTCTCATCTTCTATCCTTACTTAGCATTCTAACTCTTTCAAGTTATTTTTACAACTACATATTTGATTTTACTTATTATTTCTTAAGTTCCCATCTGGATTTTATACTCAAATGATGTCTTTAGAAAAAGTGAGAGTCTGGAATGTCATGGTGACCTGACACTGCTAAACTGTCTCAATGAGGATCACAGGATAATTTTGTGAGATAGGAAGGAAAAAGAGGAAGTCTAAAACAATTTGAAGTGGAATTTTAAAATTTTAGAAGAGCCCTCCACAGATTAGGTCAATACACAAAAATAATGTAAAAACACATCTCCATTTCTTAAAAATCATGATTCTGAGTTGAGGGAATGCACATTTCAACACTGTGGATAGACCGCTGCAGACATGCAGTGCTGAGTCTTCTGCCTCAGAGGTTTTGATTTCCAGGGTGAAGGGTGAGATTAAGGGACATTCAGCTCAGAATCTTCCTTTGACCAAGCCTAACTGCTCAGAAATCCATTAACTCTCATAGTAAATCTAAAAATTTAACTCTTCATTCTCCCTTTGTTGGCACAATAAACAGCAGTTTGTTTATTTATTTATTTCTTTATTTGCAGGGCTGCAGCTCAACTTTGACTTTTATCCTTTCCCTTGGACCAGATATGTTGGCGTCTGGACAATACTGACATCTAAAGAGCCTGGAAGAGAAAGAAATGGGAGATGGAAATATAGCCTGGTATAGATGTTGACAAAGATAGAGAGTTGGATCTGGGACTGACAACTTCAGTACCAGGAAGTTTCTTTATGTGTAGGTATTACCTGTTCCCATGAGACAAAATGATACACAGCAAAGGGACCATACACCCATGGCCATACTGGAGCAGTAAAGGAATGAAATACATTCAGTTTTGTCACCAGCTTTAATCTGATATGTTTCCTTAGCAGACTCAATGGTTATGTTACTGTTATCCTCAAAATGTTCATGGTAACAGAAAGAGAACTTTCCCTACACAGTAACTATAATTTGTTGATGCTTCACCCACAGAAAAGTATTTTATAATTATTTTCCTAACATAAAAAGTATAGCAATATTTTGAGATGTCCTAGAATCAATAAACATTAGTGTTTAAAATGCTATATAGTTGCTACATAATGCTTACATTAACATTTTCTTGTAATTGCTTCTTACCAACTTGAGGGTTTTTTTTTTGAGACAGGGTTTCTCTGTAGCTTTGGAATTAGATTTGTAGACCAGACTGGCCTCGAACTCACAGAAATCCTCCTGCCTCTGTCTCCCGAGTGCTGGGATTAAAGGCGTGAGCTGCCACTGCCTGGTCCCATTTGTTGTTTTTTTTTTTTAAAGAAAATTTTTAATTTATATTTTGAAAGATTTATGCTTGAGGACAGTGTGTCTTTCCCCTTTCACTTTCAGCACCCTCCCAGGAACTGCCAGCACATATTCCTTCCAATTTCATCAATTAACTTATTATGATCCCCTGAGATCAGTTAGTGAGATCCCTACATGTGTGGACATGAATTCATCCAACAGGGTATGAATACCCTTTTAATAGCCACCCACCAAAGGAAATGACTTTCCTTCCCCTTGAAGTCACAAATCTCTCTCTCTCTCTCTCTCTCTCTCTCTCTCTCTCTCTCTCTCTCTCTCTCTCTCCCTCTCTCCCCCTTCCCATTAACATATCTCTAATCTCTATCTCCCCTTCTTACATCATTGTCTTTATTATTTCTTTACTTTTCTTTTTTTTTACATACCAATCCCAGTTCCCACTTTCTCCCCTCTTGCTCCCCTCACCTTTTCCTCTTCCCACCCTCAGAGAGGGTAAGGCCTCCATGGGGCATCAAGGAATTCTGTCACATTATTGAGGCAAGACCAAAACCCTCCCCCTTGTGTCTAGGCTGAACAAGGTTTCTCTTCATAGGAAATGGATTCCAAGAAGGCAAATCATTCATTAGAGATTTCTCCTGGTTCCACTACTGGTGGCCGCACAATTCATGTGTTTCTTTATCATAATACTGGTGATATCTTGGGACAGAGCAAGCAATGTAGAGTATATTGAACCTACTGTCACTGCTAGACTGGCTTAATCCAGACAGTGGAGAGTGTCAGGCATGGGGATAGCCTGTGTACCTTTATGTGGAACTGCAGATAATGGGTGATTTTTGTAGAGTGTTTTGTTAATATACTTTAGAAATAAAATAAAATATAATTAACATACAAATCAATGTTTTAGTATGACTTTTTCATTTTCATATATGCATTAATCATTAAACACATTTGAAAAGTACCCTGGCATTTTCTTTCCTACTTTTTCTCACTCCTTCCCCCTCCCAAAGAACTCCCTCTCATTTTCCTGTTGCATGCACTCCAGTACCTTCCCTTGCTTTCCTCTACCCTTTAGTTTCTTTCCTCCCCCTCACACTCCATTTAGTTCTTTCATGCCATATATACTTTAATCCTAGATTCACATATGAGAGAACACATGATATTTTTCTGCTCTTAAGTTAAAACATGGTATTTGATATTTTCATTTTAAACCTGAATAATTTTTCTTTTTATACTGATTTCTTCTTTGCATTTTTCCATTTTTCTTTACAGAATAATAAGATTCTACTATATGTATTATATATTATATATATGATGATATATATATATATATATATATATGATCTCTCCACTTATCTTATACTGTGCCATTGTGAACAGTCAAGTGAAAAATAAAGGTGTACAAATGTCTCTCTGGTATGCTGGTGTAAATCCAGGGAATTTTCCTACATAGTATATGGTGGAAATGGTTCATGATGCTTTTGCTTTCAATTTTGAGGTCCCAACATACCAATTGCTCTATGGATGTACCAATTTGCACTCCAATAAGTAACATGAAATGATTCTTCTTCCATGTACCTACCAACAGTTGTCTCTTGCCATCTGTTTTCTTCACCATAGCCTCTAATAGCATCTCAATGTGCTTTTAATTTGAATTTCCCTGATGGCTAAGGGTGTTGAATGCTTATATTTACATTAACAATTTGTATCTATTCTTTTTAGAATGTATAGTCAATTTATTTATTCATTTGTTGACTGGATAATTAATGTGAGGCAAAGTTTAACCTTTGAAACTTTTCATAGATTATAGATAAAAAAATCTCCTTCAGATACACAGAAGAGAAGATTTTCTCCATTTTCATAGGCTGTCTCTTTCCTCTAGAGATTATTTGCTTTTCTGTGAGAAAAATTAAATTACATGACATTCATGGGGTTATTTTCTATGCTGTTAGAATTCTTTTCAGAAAGGACTTTCCTATGTTTGTATCTTGAAGTATTTTACTTCTCTTTTCCTCTAATATTTTAAGGGTTCCAGATCTTATATTGAGAACTTATTAATTTTAAATTGATTTTTAGCAGAGAGATGTGTAACTTGTTTCATTCTTATATACATGGTATTCAGTTCTCTAAGCATTATTTATTAAAAAGGTTATCTCTTTTTTTCTGTTTATAATTATCATGTCTTTCAAAGATTAGGAGGTTATAAATGGGTGAATTTATTTCTGGATGCTCTATTCAATTTATTAGTCTCCATGACTCTTTTTGCAGCCAACCCAATATTTATCATCATGGCAAAGCAATATGTGGCTAATTCGCAATCTTGATGACCATTCTATCATCAATATCAGTAGTGGATTGTTGGGCAATTGCCTGTATTCTGTCAATATATTTTAAATTAATGCGGATTGGTGAGTAGCCAGGCAGGAAGTATAGGCAGGACAACTAGACAGGAAGTAGAGGCAGGTCAAGGAGAACAGGAGAATTCTGGGAAGAAGGAAGTTCCTCCCACAGTCCCATCCCAGCCAAAGAAGAAGCAAGATGTGACTGCCTCGCTGAAAAAGGTACCGAACCATGTGGCTAACACAGATAAGAATAAATGGCTAATATAAGTTGTAGGAGTTAATAAGAAGCCTGAGCTAATAGGCCAGTCAGTTTATGATTAATGTAGACCTCTCTGTAATTTTTGGAGACTTAATGACTGCGGGAACTGGGCAGGAGAGAAACCCTGACAACAGTGGATTAAGGGAAAACGTTTATAGATCAAAAGATAAAATGACAAGGGACACACAGAAGGAGAAAATTGTGATGTGAAAACAACTATCTTAGACCAGATTCTGGGCATGGGAGAAGAACTGTTTCAACCTATCAGTCCTTGACTTCTAAGACCTGTGAAAAACAAAGTTCTCAGCCTCTTGCATTTATTCCAGTTAATTTGTGTTATTCCTTCCTATCAAGAGCCTCACCTGCTTCCTGAGTGAGCTCCACACAGGGTTTGTGTGCTCAGGAGAATGCGCATTTCATCTCTCTGGACTGGATGCTTGCACAGAATACAGTGCAGAGTCTCTTGCTTTTGAGGACTGTGTTTGCAAGCGGAGGGTGAGTTTGGGGAACATTCAGCTAAGAATCACTCACTGAGCATGTCTGTTTGTTGAAGAACTCCTTGATTCTCTAAGTACATCAAAAACTGAAATTCTTTGTTCTGGTCCTGCTGCTATCAGAAAACATTAATATGTCCTTTTTCATCTTCTCTCTCTCTGTTCTTTCCTCCTGACCAGGTGACTTGGAATCTGCATAACTTTGACATCAAAACAACTTGGGAGAAAAGAAAACAGAAGATGGAATGCAGACCAAAAAGAATATGGGCAAAAATAGTCTTGGATGTGCAGTTAGCAATCTCAGGACAAGAACTGCCCCTTTATCCTGATGACTTGCCTACTCCCAGCAGACAGCGGACTGTGCAGCAGAGGAGCCTTGAAGTGAGAATGCCTTAGCTAAGAAAAGGCTGAGGGTCTCACACCTCATCTGCAGCTTTCCTGTGATGTGCACCCCGCAGACTCACAACTGTCATGGCGCTGACCATATTCGCTAAGTTAGCAAGTACAGCTGCATACCATATACTTCGCAAAACATTTTAAGTTGACTTTTAAAATGTACAATAATCCATATTTTTCTTTTTTATTAAAAAATTTTAATACAGTCTTTTCTCATTTTATATAGTTATCCCTATTGCCTCTCCTGCTTCCTCCACCTTTTCCCCCATTCCACTTCCCCATCCACTCCTCAGAAAGGGTAAGGCTTCCCATGGGGAGTCAACAAAGTCTGACACTTCACTCTGAGGGAAGACTAAGGTCTTCTCCCATATATCTAGGCTGAACAAGGAATCCCTCCAAAAAGAATGTGCTCCTAGATGCCAGTTCAAGCACTAGAGATAAATCCTGGTTGCACTGTCAATGCCCCCACAGACTGTCCAAGCCTCACAACTGTCCCCTCATTCGGTGGGTTTAATTTGGTCCTATGCAGATTTGCCCACTGTCAAAATAAAACACTATACTGCTAGCAATGTCCTATTTAGGAATACTCTTTGTTTTCTCCCGCTCCCCTGCAATGCCAGACTTTAAATTGTGATGCTCTGTCCTCCACATGCCCATTGCAGGGATTACAGTCAGTGGACACCACACTTCATGCTTTTTCATTAATTTGTGCCTTTTTCCTATTAAAAACTTGATTTATTGCTTCCTAAGTTGTCATCTGCATTTTATGCTGAAACCAATGATGTCTTCGAAAAGGGCAAAAGGCTGGTATATCTAAATACAGAAGCACTGCAAAACTGCCCTGATCTAGATAACAAGATAACTTCATGAGAGGACAAGAGGCTAAAGGGGGACTCTGATGTATTCTAAAATGAGACTTTAGATTATACAGTAATTTTCAAGCACTCTCTGCTGCCATGTCAATAAATGAAACAAAATAAAATAAAGTCCCCTCCAAGTATCAGTAATCATGATTCTGGGAATATAGTAGAATAATATGATTATTAAGGCACATGATAACCAAGTATAAATGCTCTATATGAGTGCTTTCAGTGCTGGCAGAAGACTGGGGGAAACTTGTTTTCTTTCCCCTAAGAGGACACAGAGTGTTGTGGGTCATTAGAAGAGGGAAATTGCACAACTCGCAGAAACAGAGCTTTGCTCACTTGATGCTTAGCAGAGAAATGGAGTGCCGGAGCTGCACCCATAATGCACTAACATTTGCATGACTTGCATACATACAGATAGATGAGCTAGAGCAGGGTTCTCCTCAAGAAGACGGTGACTGCACCATCAAAACTTGTTTCTTTCTCTTGAGATTTAAACCCAAATTCAGGAGCTAGAGAGATGTTGAGCAACTAAGGGCCTCTGACTCCAAGAGAGGCCAGGAATTTAGAACCCAGCATTCATATCAGATGACTCATAACTATAGCTTAATCTCTGGGAGATATGATCATGTCTTCTGGGTTCCATGGGCATCTGCACTCAAGTATGTACATGTATGTATTTGTGCACACATGCACATGTACACACACAAATATTTTTTAAACTAAACCTCAAATACAAATTTAAAAAATATGATACAAAGCAGCATCAATGGGATAGAAGGATGCCAAGAGTAGTTCTGATCGTCAGTGACCATCTAGTTCCAGCCATGGGCATGGTGTGAAAGGGGAGTGATGGCAGGTAGGGTCAGACAAGCATGAGACCAGAAAGGGAGGTGACAATGTGATAGAAAGAACAGTTGTCTACGACCTGGCCTAGGGGTCTATTTCAGAGATGTCATAGCCTGTTTCTCCTGTTCCTCTAAACAATCTTGTATGAAATCTGCTGGTAAATTTCTGCTACTTTCTTCCAGAGTCTGACATCACCTGCTTCCTGAGGTCTGTCCACAATGGGGTTTGTGCACTGAGGGGAACGCACATTGCAGTGCTGTGTACTGACTGCTGGCACAAAAGTACAACCCCGAGTCTCCTGCCTCAGAGGACTGGATTTCCAGGCTGCAGGGTGAGTTTGAGGGACACTTAGCTGAGAATCGCTTCTTGACCATGTCTGTTTGTTCAATAATTTCTTCATTCCGGAAGTTAATCAAAAGTTTAAGTTCTTTTTGGCTCTGCTGATACCAGTAAAAGGCAGTATGCCCCCTTTCGGGGTAACAGTCCATATTTGCTTTCTGTCCTTTCTCTTTGACCAGATGTCTGGGAATCTGGGTTACTTTGGCATCAAAAGAGCCTGGAAAAGAAGGACACAGAAAATGAGAACAGCTTGAGGGGGACCCTGACAAGGTAAAAGATTCACATCTGTAGTCTGGAGTGTGAAGACAAGGACTATTTTCCTCAGTACTCACCTGTCCCAAGGAGACAAAATGCTACACAGCAGAGCAGCCTTGCACCCATGGCCACACTAGGGCAAGCAGAGGATGCATGCACTGTTTTCGTGTTCCACCCACAGCCTTCCTGTGATGTGATCCTCTGCAGACTCAGATGTGTTTCTGCTTCATGCTACCACTGAGGACGTTCTCAGTATCAGAAGAAAAAGATTTTCCTCACCTTCATAAATATAACTCATTGACTAATTTTGCAAAACAGTTTATGTGTATCTTACTAACATAAACACTGCATTCCCAGTTAGTGAATTCATGAAATTATAGGAATATCGGAATTGAAATATAAAACAGCTAGATAATGTTTACACTATGTGTCTATTTTATTCTTTCACAATCTCACTACATGTGCATATGTATGTTCTATGTATGTATGCATGTATATATGTATTACTTTGATCATATTCTTGCCATTGTCTTCACTTACCTTCCCTTCCCAACGAAACACTTTTTCTTCCCAAGTCTCCCTTCTATTTTAGTGCTTCTCTCTCTCTGCCACCCCTTTATTGTGATTACAGGCTCAAACCACCACAGCAGTTTCTTCCTGCTCTCATCTCTACATATATTAATGCACTAAAATCTCTTCCATTTTTTCCTATTAAGCTATTGACATTATTTATTTTTTCTTACGTCTCCATCTGCATCTTTACTATAAAATTGATGATGTCTTGAGATACAGCAAGAGGAATTGTGGAATATAGTGAAACTACTATCACTGCTAGAAGGGGCTTGTTCTGGTCACTAGATAAAGCCAGTGGGAGAGATATGAGAGAAAGACGTGTGCTTCATTATGGGACTAAAACATACATCAATTGTGAATATTCTTGAGGTTCCAACATTCATATGCCAGGACATGTAATACTATAAAGTTATTATAATCGTCTGTGATGTAGATAACGTATAAGAGTTTCAATCCTGGAAGGAAGCCTTGGGTGGTTTATTTCCTTTATGTAAAAAAAAAGCAGATTTTGAATATTTTCTTTTATTTAGAAGGGGAGGAGTAGATGAGCATAAAGAAACATGAAGTGTTTTGTTCAAGGTAAATACAAGCAGTAACATTGTATTATTTGATCTTAAGATGCTCTATATGTGGGCAGAGTTTAATGCTCAGTAAGAAAACCATGACTATCTTCATTACAAATCCATTTTATCTTAAAATTTAAATATGGGCTCAGAAGTAATTAGACTTATCAGTGTGGCAAAATGATGCCAACCAACCTAATGATCTTGGTAATCACCCGAGCCTCGCCATGAAGACCACATGAAAAGAGTGGTGAGGAGGGTCAGAGGAGCAAAGCAGACAAAGTAAGGAGAGAAACACGAAGAGCGGACGTCCCTGACTTGGTGTGACTGTGCTGGTTTTGAGCTGGGGCTCTCCATCCTGTATGAAGTCTGCTGTGGTTACACTGGCTCCAGCTCATTTCTCTCACTTCCTTCCAACCCAGAGCATCACCTGTTTCTTAAGTTGGCTCCATGGTGGGTTTGTGCACTGAGGGGAAGGCATATTTCAGTACTGTGGATTGACTGCTGGCACAGAGGTACAGTGCTGAGTCTCCTGCCTCGGAACTTTTGATTTCCAGGTTGCAGTTTGAATCTGAGAGAAATTCAACCGAGAAACGCTCCTTGACCATGTCTATTTGATCAAGAGGCTGTTTATTCTGAAAGTAAATCAGAAACTTTAACTCTTTGTCCTGCTTCTGTTGATACCAGTAAACAGCAGTGTGTCCCTTTTCAGGGGTACACTTCATTGTTGCTTTCTGTCCTTTCATTTTGATCAAATGTCTTGGAGTCTGAGTAACCGCCGCATCACAAAATCCTAGAAGAAAATAAAACAGAAAATATGAACATAGGCCAGGAACAACTCTGACAAGGAAAATTATTTGGGTCTTGCTGGTGAAATGTAAACAAGAGTTTATCCTATGAGCTTAGGTCTCACCTGCCTGAAGGAGGCAAAGTGCTACACAGCAGATGAGCCATGCACCCATGGCCACACTGGAGCAGCAAAGAATGTGGTGTTTGCATGCTTCATCACTAAACTTCCTGTGACGTCATTCTTTGGTAGAGCTGTTTGTGTTCTCGGAAGAGCATTTCTGTAATCAGGAAATATAATTTGTTAAAGTTTCACTCATTTAAACAAAATTTTATATCTACTTTGTTGTCATAACAGCACATCTGTATTTTAAGAAGTTATAAAATAAACAATATCAGATTGAAGATATCATGTTACTGTTAGATAATGCTTAAACCCGTAACCTATTAATGATATGCTTTATAATACAATGGTATTTTAGTTTTCTCTCTCAAGGATTTTGTATCAGAATATTACAAAATTTAAACTATAGTCTATAACTTGCATTGCAGTTGAATTCCTCCCATATCTTGCTTTCTTGGATCCTAGGCACTAGCTACCACAGTACCATCAGCACATTTCTCCTTCTCTTCTTTCTTGCACTCATGCTTTTCTACTGAAGTACTGACTTTATGTTTCTGAAATCATCCTCTTCAACTTTATGATAAAACTGATGATGTCTTGAGAAAGGGAAAGAGATTGAGAAATCTTTGCTTGGCACTGCTTGACTGGTCATCCTAGGATGGTGGGAAACATTATAGGGAGATAAAAGGTTTGGAAGAAATGCTTTGAATTTCTACATTAAGACTAGGGTCAACAGTGGATCTAAAGAGTCCCCTCATATTCTGTAGATACATAAAATATATACTCCATTTCTCAATAATCACGTAACTGGCTACATACATATATTTTTCTTTTGAGATCTTTACCCCAGGCTATGAAAGAGTCAGATTGATCTTTATCAGTAATAATGTAATGTTGAAAGTGATTTGAGATCTTTGGTGACCCCCTTATCATCATGAGTAGCACATGAAAAGAGATAGAGAGCAAACACAAACAAAAACTGACAAAGCTGAGAGAAGAGGAGACAAGCACCATGTGTAGCTCATTCTCCCCAGTTTTGGCCCCATGGTCTTTCAGAACGGTCAGGTGTCACTTCTCTGCAGACACCCAGCCTCTTGTGAATCCTGCTTTGACGGACACTGGCTCCAGTTAATTTCTGCTGCTTCCTTCCCACCCAGAGCAGCACCTGCTTCCTGAGTTGGCTCCATGGAGGGTTTGTGCGCTGAGGAAAATCCACATTTCAGTACTGTGGACAGACTGCTGGCACAGAGGTACAGTGCTGAGTCTCCTGCCTCAGAGGACTGGATTTCCAGGCTACAGGGTGAGTTTATGGGACACTTGGCCACGAATCGCTCCTTGACAAAGTCTATTCTTTCACGAACTTCCTGACGTTGAAAATAAATCAAAAACTTCAGTTCTTTGTTCTGCTTTTGTTGGTACCAATAAACATAAATATGTCCATTTTCAGGGACACAGCTCATCTTTGCTTTTTGTCCTTTCCCTCTGAATAGATGCTTTGGAGTCTGGATAACTTGTCCATCCAAAGATCCTAAAAGATAAGAAACAGAAGGTATGAAACAGCCCAAAAGGCCCAAGAGGCGTCTTGACAAGGAGCAAGCATTTGAGCTACTGTGAGCAATCCTAAAATGAGGACCCACCTGCTCCCAGGAGACAAAGGGCTACACAACAGAGAAACCTCATGGTCGCACTGAAGAACAAAAGGAGGTGTCAGACCTTGTCAGTAACCTTCCTGTGACATCATCCCTCTTTAGATTCATAGTCATCCTGTTACAGACACATGTTGATGACACATTTCACAGTATAGAAGAAAAATTCCTACAGTGAATAAATGTATTTTTTACTAATACAAACAACACATACATATTTTAGACAGCTAAAAATAAGTCACAAAAGCATCTATGACATAGACGATGACCAGACTGTCCATACACTGGTAATAATCTCTAATGTTCTCTGTCTCAGTCCCTCTTTCCAGAGTGTGTGTGTGTATACAAACATATATGTGTGTGTGTATAAGCATGCTTATTTTCATATGTACATATATGTACTGAAACAGATTATTTTTGCTAAGTGATTTTAATTGCTCTTATAACCTCCTTTTAGCTAATTATTATACTTCCTTGTCAGTGTATTTTATATATCCTTTAGTTTATGTTCAGTGTTTCTCAATCAGCTCCTAAGTATCCTTTTTCATAAACTTGTGCATTGGTTTCTTTCTCACAGATGGACATTGTCTCTGGCTATTTATCACTTAATTAACTTTGTATAACTGATCTCTGTTATCACTTCTGTTTTATAATTTTGCTACCAACCACTGCTTTGAAAACACTTATTTATTTGGTTATTTTCTTCTGTCTTTCAGCTTGTTCATTTACCAGCATTTGTTTCCAGTTAGTCTCACTTTTCTTGCTCCAGTTTTCAATAACGTTTGTTTTAAGTTGTACAATCTTTTTGTGACTTTTCTGTCTTGAATTTCTTCTCCCCCCTCTTCCTATCTTCTTTCTAGGTGAATAGGTCAACAGCGTCACATATGCATTTCCATGAGATTTTCCTTACTCATTCAGTTGAAAGTTCCTCCACCTTCTAAATTGACATTGAATATTCATTTAAGTTTGATAATGCACTGAGTAAATATGTAGTTAATTTGTGTTAAGAAAGAGTTACCATGATTTTTGAAAGCTCTTGTTCCTTTTCCTGACTCCATGCTCTCTGTTTGCTAATAACGCTGAAATTCTTGTGCTGAGAACCTCCCTTTCTTGATTTTGGTTGTATGAGATAGTATCACATGGAGCTCAGACTCAATATGGAGTAGAGGATGGATGACCTTGGTTCTCTTGACTCTTGACTTCATCTTCCAAGTACTAGAAAAGCAGGCGTGTGCTACTATGTCTACCTGTGTGGATGACTCTTTCATACCTCTTTTACACTTTCTGAAGAGAAAGAAGTGGATGGAGGAAGGAAAAGGGCAGGCCTCCCATGTATATCAGTTAGCCATGGCATATCAAGTTACAGTAAGACTTGGCAGCCTTTCTCCTATTAAGGCTGGAAGAGGTACTCCAGAAGGGTAGAGGGTTCCAAAAGCAGGCAAAGAGTTAGAGACAGCCCATGTTTTCAATCTGGAACTTTTTGATGATTTTTTCCCTGAGGTCATGTAAATGTTTTTAATATTCTTTGATTTTATTTTCCAAAAGTATTGCTGATTTAAATATGTTCAACTTTGAAATATTTGAAATACATATACCTGAGTTCCATAAAGGGATTAGTTAGGAAAGATGTCACATGTCTAATCACATCCTCTTCCCATGCCTTTCAGCATGCCCATACCATGAAGTTCTATGTCCAGTCAGTTTATGGATGGTGATTCATATTCATTCATTGAGCTTTACGATGTGTGAGCATGTGTATGTGTGTGTATGTGTGTATGTGTGCACATATGTATGTATGTCCTATAACCTGTGTCTTTCTGAAAATAGCCTAAAGAAACTTCAACTAACATACAACATACAACACTTCATACACTTTCACCTGCTTGCAGGACATACTTTTGGTGAATTCTGGAACCTTTCCGCTTTTTCTCACTTTCCTAGAAATATCAAGTATTAGTCCTTCTTCTTCTGCATTTCTATTTTACAATATGATTGCTCCCAGCTTTTGGATTGCTTTAATTACCTGAAATTACCAGAAAGCAATAGTTTGTCTTTCCAATGATTTTTTTCTCACCTGTCTATATTTATTTTTCATGGAATTTCTAGACTCATAGCTTGATTCTTTATACACTGACTTCTGTAGAATCTAAATTATATTCCAGTTATACTGCATCTTCATTCCACATTGAGATACCAAACAGTCTACTAATATTTTCACCCAGTGTCCCACAAACCATTGAGAATCATATATCTGAAGTGAGAATTACTATTGCTGACAAGATCCTGTTTCATTTTAAACTTTTGTCTTTGCACGGAACCAATGACACCGATAGAAAAATCTAAAATGATTGTGTTGATGGCCTGTCTCTTTTGAGCAAAACATTGAGGAAAATCACACTCATATTCACAGAATCAGAAACTCAATTAAAAATATATCCATATTCATATCCATATCCATAAACTTATCCTATTGGGCATAACACATCAGCTTCTTTGATACTTGCTCCTCAAAAGTTGCTTTCTTTAATAGGCTTTTGTGGAAATTATTCCTCTTGGCCATCATATTCTGTTAAAGACCAGGTTAACTTGGCAAAATTCAAAATTCAAAGAAGCCTTTCAGTTTCTTCTGATCTAACCAGAAAGAAATGGTCATGTACCTGACCTCACAAGCAAATCCAATTAGAGTCTTATTTACTATTCAGCCATGTTAAATTCCATATAATCGTGTAATCACTGGATTATTAGCACTGTGGAGAAATCTGTTTTCTGTTCTGCTAACACTCAGTGTTTGAAAAGGTAGCATGACAGAGTAAAATCTCAATAATAAAAGTGGATCTTGTGGAACTGTTCTCGTGATCTTTCAGTGAAAATTAAGCAGGGCGAGCAGGGAATAATAGCTAGTAGAAGAAATGAAATAAACAAGGATATGCTTTGAGAGAAGGACTAGAGAATTTGATGCACAAAGGGGATTGGCCTGTGCCACTGTGGAGTATTACCTGAATGGGGGTAAAAAGCCATTTGGGTGATGTAGGTCAACTTCATGATAGATAAAAGAGTCCTTTCACTTTGAGAGAGACACTGCAGCCTGTTCTCACATCTCCTCTCTGGGCATCCTTTTTAATGGTTGAGTAATAAGTCATTTTCAGCTCTTTCTCTAGGTCCTGCTGGTGCCAATACATGGCACTGTATACCAAGTCTGCTGATATCACAGAGTCAAACCTGTCAAGCTGCAATAAATAGTAATAATATCTGAAAGGCTGTAGCATCCACAGATCTTGTGGGCAAAAGAGACAAAGACTGAGGACTGTATTCGGAGGGAAGCATGATGCTACTGAAAGAAGATGTAACACAGAGATCTGGCAAGTCTAGGAAGGGAAATTGCTTGGATTGAACTTAGAATCACCTTCCCTCAATAGACATATCTTTTTTAAAAAATTGTTTTTATTGAGCTATATATTTTTCTCCACTTTTCGTCCTTCTTCTCCCCTCCTCTTCTACCTTCTTCTGATCCCCATACTCAAAATTTGGTCAGAAGATCTTGTCTTTTACTACTTCCCATGTAGATTAGATACATATATGTCTCTCTTAAGGTTTTCTTTGTTGTCTGAGATTATGAATTGTAGGCTGGTTTTTCTTTACTTTATTTCTAAAAGCCACTTAGAGTGAGTACATGTGGTATTTGTCTTTCTGGGTCTAGGTTACCTCACTCAATATGATGTTTTTTAGATCCATCCATTTGTCTGCAAATCTCAAGATGCCATTATTTGATCTGCTGTATAGTACTCCACTGTGTAAATATAACACATTTTCCTTATCCATTTTCGGTTGAAAGGCATTTAGGTTGTTTCCAGGTTCTGGTATAAAAAATTAATGCTGCTATGAACATAGTTGAGCACTTGTCTTTATGGTATGATTGAGAATCCTTTGGATATATACCCAAAAGTGGTGTTGCTGGGTCTTGAGGTAGGTTGTTTCCTAATTTTCTGAGAAATTGCCATACTGATGTCCAAAGCAACTGTACCAGTTTGCACTCCCACCAGCAATGAGGAATGTTCTCCTTATCCCACATCCTCCATCCTCTCCAGCATTAACTGTCATCAGTGTTTTTGTTCTTGGCTACTCTTATAAGTGTAAGATAGAATCTCAGAGTTGTTTTGATTTGCATTTCTCTGATGGATAAGAATGTTGAGAATTTCTTTAAGTGTCTTTCAGTCATTTTAGATTCATCTGTTGAGAGTTCTCTGTTTAGGTCTTTACCCACTTTTTATTGGATTATTTGTTCTTTTGATGACCAATTTCTTGATTTCATTGTATATTTTGGAGATCAACCCTTTCTCTGATGTGGGGTTGGTGAAGATCTTTTCCTATTCTGTAGGCTGTCATTATGTCTTCTTGACCACGTCCTTTGCTTTACAGAAGCTTCTTAGTTTCAGGAGATCCCATTTATTAATTGTTTCTCTCAATGTCTGTGCTGCTGGGGTGATATTTAGGAAATGGTCTCCTGTGCCAATGCACTCGCACTCAAGTGTACTTCCCACTTTCTCTTCTATGAGGTTCAGTGTGGTTGGTTTTATATTGAGGTCTTTGATCCATTTGCACATGAGTTTTGTGAATGGCGATATATATGTAAAAGATAGATTCTTCTACATGTTGACATCCAGTTATGCCAGCACCATTTGTTGAATATGCTTTCTTTTTTACATTTCATATTTTTCTTTCTTTGTCAAAAATCATGTGTTTGTAGGTGTGTGAATAGATATCTGGGTCTTCAATTTGATTCCATTGGTCCTTCTGGCTGTTTTTATGTTAATACCAGGCGGTTTTCAGCAGCGTTTGTATTCGGGGATTGTGATGCCTCCAGAAGTTCCTTTATTGTATAGAATTGTTTTGACTATCCTGGGTTTTTTGCTTTTTCATATGGAATTGAGTGTTGTTATTTTGGGGTCTGTGAAGTATTTTGTTGAAATTTTGATGGGCATTGTATTGAATCTGTATATTGCCTTTGATAAAATTGCCATTTTTATTATGTTAATTCTACCTACCCAAGAGCATGGGAGATCATTTCATTTTTGGTGTCTTCTTCAATTTCTTTCTTAAAAAATTTGAAGTTCTTGTCATCAGGTCTTCCACGTGTTTGGTTAGAGTTACTCCAAGATATTTTGTGTTAATTGTGGCTATAGTGAAGAGTGATGTTTCTCTGATTTCTTTCTCAGCCCATTTATCATCTGTGTAAAGGGGGGCTACTAATGTTTTGAGTTAATTTTGTATCCTGTTACATTACTGAAGGTGTTTATGATTTGTAGAAATTCCTTGACAGAAATTTTGGAGTCACTTATGTAACCTAACATATCATTGGCAAATTATGAGACTTTGACTTCTTTTTTTTTTCTATTTTTAACCCATTGACCTCTTTTTGTTTTCTTATTGCTCCAGCTAGAAGCTCAAGTACTATATTGACTAGATATGAAGAGAGTGAAAAATCTTGTCTTGTTCCTGATTTCAGTGGGATAATTTTGAGTTTCCTCTCCATTTAGTTTGATGCTGGCTGTTGGTTTGCTGAATATTGTCTTTATTAGGTTTAGGTATGTTCCTTGTAATATTGCTCTCTCCAAGACTTTTGTCATGAAGGGATGTTGTATTTTGTCAAAAAAAGAACCAGGAGCTCATGAACCATCAATGTAGACTCAGATCCAGCTCTATAGAAAGACATGCACTGATCCCATTGAATTTGAGAGCTGTTAAAATGTTGACGTTCACAAGTAAACAAGTGCAAGTTATTATTGAAAAAGGAGATAGAAAATCAAAAGGCAAACAATGAAATTGTCTCTTTCAATGACAAACATCTCTCTGAAACACCATCATATAGGCTCTCAGAAATTAAAAGGCAGGTATCCCCCACATGACTCTGTGTAGAATCCATCACTGATACGTAACAACTGTCACAGCTATTCTTTCTGATAGTGAGACAAGATTGAGAAATATCTAGTCTCTCTCTCACTTTTTCTTCTGTTTCTGGAAGTTGTGTATATTCTTTCTAAATATAAAATTAGCAAATGGGATAAGCTGGTATCCATTATTTCCTGTCCAAAGTTACATCCAGAATGTCACGTGTGGCAACTGTGGTTAGAGCTGGGAAGGTAATCACACACACCTCTCAGAATTGACTCCTCTCATTGCCACTAATATTGCTAAAATGAAGAAACCCACACATAATAGGCATTTCAGATGCTCTGTTTTTTTTTTCTTCTTAAGGCTGGTTTTGTCCATTGCCTGTGTTTGTCATAAGCAATTAGTGTAATAATGTAGTGAGACCATTTCTGGAAGCTTAGCAGCTGCAGAAGCTCCCCTCAACAGATTAGAGCCTAACACTGGGAGATAAAGGAGGCCCAAATCCCAGCACTGCCATTTGTCAGCCAAGTAACCTTTAACATTACTGACCTCTCCCTGATTTAATGTTGTCTTCTGTAATATGCAATAATGAGCATCTATGTCAAAATAATATACAGAATTAGACTAGTTCTTACTCTATAGCAAATACTGCATTTATGTTAGTTATTATTAATTTTAAGATCTGGTGTTCTAATCAAAAAAGCATTAAGAATATAATACCATGTCAAGAGGAATCAGACATTTGTTAACATTGGATTTTACCTGCTAATTAAAATATTTCCCAGCACTGAATTTGAATTAGAATTTGTATAAGTGTAAATTTATTGTATAAAATAGGTTCTTCTCAAGAGTCTGAGGTAAACAAAAGAATGGTGATCACTGCTTAACAAATGCTGCTAATCTGCTGAACAAATGCTAATTCGTATTTCATCCAAGGTCATCTGTAATACAAGGTATAATGGTTTATTGTAAACCTTTTGGTTGGAACACAATGGTTTCGCAGTTGTTGGTGACATCTGCTGGATGAAGGGTGAAGTCAGAGACACCATGATTACAAGGGAAAGGTCAGGGGTAGAAAGTGTGGGTGGGGGAAAAGCAGGAAGGAATGGGAATGAGTAACATTCACTAAAGAAGCGCTATGTCACTTACAGTGTCTACGTCATGGCTTGAGCCTTTCTGTCACACAGAGGTGGGACCTCATCCCTTATAAGGGCCTCTTTATTTTTGTCAGTCTGGCCAACCCCAAGGATCCCTTTTGAGGATAACATCTAAAGGTATAAAGTGATTTCAAATGAACAAGTCCCTGTTCAGGCGCCACTTGAACCCGACCTGCGGGTCCAGTTATTCAGGGTCCGAAGAGGCTCCTACCTGAAAATCATGGGCGAGAGAAAAGAAGGAGACCAAGCGAAATCTCTCTTGTCAAGGTCTCACTTTATTAAGGAACGACACTAGTATATATAGCCCCGAAATGGGGAGCTAGGTTTTAGGTGGGGGTCGAGGCAAAGAGCAGGAACTGGGGATAGTAAACACCTAGTTAGCTAACTAGCATACCTGTGTAAACAAAAACATTGTTTTGTGGATAGCTAACTAAGGAAGAGGGGAATCTCTGTAAACATCCTGGAGGCAATGGCTTCCTTATCTTTGTAAGCTTCCTAGAATCAAAAGTCCTAGCCGGCTCTGTTAAACTTTCTAAGTTAAAGGCCTTTGATGACCTTCTGTAATTATTAGGGCAAATGGTCCCTAACAGGTATAAAGTGATTTCAAATGAAACCAACTCTTTTCAAGTGCAGATATCAAAATACTACTTAAAATTTTATGATGTATAGACAACTTCAAATCAAATGAATAAAATATATGCTGATTAATCTGAAAACTATCATGATTTCAAAACACTGATGAAGGCAAATGATGTTTGCACTGTGTAGTGCAATATAAAAAACAAAATTGACTTCAAATCCATGCACTGTGTACAATATATTTGCAAATGAAAATTAATGTGATCTACATGATAGTCTGTCACAGATGTAGCCAAAACTGTTATTTTTATTCACCATTTTTTTAACTTTTTTTTTAATTTTTATTTAGCTCTATGTTTTTCTCTGCTAGCCTCCCTATTCTCCCCATATTTATTGTGGAGGGAAATGATGTGTTTCAGTTAAGACATCAGTGAAAATAAAGATGTATTTTTCTATTCAAACCATGTATTCTCTAAATTTTACCTGGTAACCCTTAGAGGACCAGCGATTGTGGAGTCCCAAAAATGTGAGCCTATTTCCATGTTGACCAAAGGTCAGAGAGTTGGAACTTACCTCTATTCCTTCTAGGTCCCACCTAGATTAAGAGCAGAGAGTCCTGCTCTCTCAAGGTTATTGTCAACAGGTGTGACTAATAGTCAGCCCTTGTATTTCAGGAATAGAGAAATAGATATGCTTCTATCTCAGGAAAAAAAAAAGTCTTAGGATCTAACTAAGGTTCCAGTCTCGTTATGGAGATAACTTTGGATTCTACCCAGAGAGTGGTTTGCATGCAGAATGTATGCAGTAACAGAATGTGTAACTATGGAAGTAGCCCCCGACCTTCAAGTAGTCTGTTTCTTTCCTTATATGCTAATGCAGGTTTTTTGTCTTACTCCTACCTTTTGGGGTCAGGGGTATTTTAAGTAATTGGAAATTAAATGTGGGCAATTTCAGTATTCACTGGAACTCCCTCCCGATACTATTCTATTTTTTTCTGTCTTATTATTTTCAGGTCTTCGTATTCTTTACTAATATTTCCAAATCCCCATACCCCTACCCTGGCAAGTGGTATTTTTGGTGAGGCTGGTTCCCGATGTGCGATCACGGGTTAAACATTTCTACCTTAGGAAAGAGCATGCTTCACACTTAAATCCATGCATATGAAATATTGAGAAGCTTAAATATCCTCAAAAATGCACTGTGTAGACACATAATTCCCAACGGTGTCCAAGGATAACCAGAACTATTTTTTTGTGCTGACTTTTAGATTTAAAATATAATAAGCATTTAACCAAAATTGTATCCTGATCTTGGGAACATGAAGAAAATTTCCACAATCAGTCCTTCTACAAGGTATATTTGCTGACAGACACACTTTTTTTTTTTACCTGAACTACCATCATCACCATCCTTCTCCTCATATGTATGTGATTCCCCAAGAGCATGTTTGAACTGTCATATGATAGTGCATACCCTCAAAACTGAAGAATTGAAATGTCGTCCTAAGAAATTCTGTAATCAGCAAAAAAAAAAAAGAAAGAAAAAAAAAGAAAAAAAAACCCTAATCGGAATCAGAATCACAGAAAGATATACATGTGTTTTTAGTATACTTCCTTGCAATTCTGGCATAAGGAGACAGAGGCAGGAGAGTCTCTTTGTGTTCAAGGATAGCCTTGTCTACTTAGGGAGTTCTCAGCCAGCCATGATTGTACAGCAGAACACTGTATTTTAAAAATTCTTTGCCATAGCCTGTGCTAATAATTTCAACTCTGCCTTAGAACTTAGCGTTATGATAAGGTAATAGCCACATTAGTCTTTTTGGGAGAAGTGTGGACAGTTTTACCAGATCAAAGATCTTTGTTTTATTCATTGTAAACATTTCATAGTTCAAAGATAACTCAAAGGAATAAATCATGAAGAAGGGTATACTGCTATCTTTGTCCCATTTGCTATCAGACTATGTACTATAAGAAATGTATTCAGGAAATTATTTCTGCAAAGAATTGATATCAGGTTTTATTACTATTATTATTATTATTATTATTATTGTCTTCACACTTCTCAACTGATATCTTACCACATCACTCCTTAGTGGTAATTATCCATCTGAATTCTTACATATTATTAAATTAATAAACTATTTTTAGACCATATTAATTTCACAGCAAAACAAGTGGGCAAATGAGAGTTAGTGCTTCTGGAATCCATGGCCTACTATCTTCACTGTGATACAAGACTGCAGGCACCATGAATGCTGCCCACAGTAATGCCAAATTCTTCGCACCGCAGTGCATACTTCCCCATTGGGCTCCCTTTATTCCTAACTTGGAAGCTTGTCTTCATGAGAAAATATACTTCTTGGTGAGCACCTTGCATAAGGTTTACAAGTTTCCTGACAGGGTAGAAAGAACATTGTCTATCTTAAACTAGAACAGCAAAGAGTTGATTCCTGTAAAAGACAGCTGATATCACAGGCTCACATAGGTTTGCTGGAAGTCACAGCCACAATAGAAGACATTTAGTTCATGTGTATCCATGTGTGATATAATGGGTTTTATTTTGTTAGTGCCATACAAGCATTAAACATATTTTGATCATATTCACAACTCCATAACTTGGAGGATTTTATGTAATAGGCTGAGGGGTAGGTATTAGTTGAGAAGTGTAAAGACTATACTAAATTAATCTGATGTCAATTCTTTGTAGAAATGATTTACTAAATAAGTTTCTGATGAATATTATAGAATAATTAATAAGCTTGTTAAAATAAGTTTAGAAGCTGGGTGTGGTAACAGATGTTTGTAATCATAGAACTCAGAAAATTGAGAGAGGAAGATTAAGAATTCAAATCAGAATAAGCTGAATAATGGGAGTCTACATCAATAAAATAAAATATATTCAGAAAAATTAACAAAATATGTGGACTACCTACATAATAAAAATGTATTATCAATACCGAGGGTTTATTATTAATAGCAGAGACCTCAAAAAGAAATACTGGGGAAGTTCTTGCAAATTGGAAATATTTTTAATCTCAATGCACAGTGGTTATTTGTATATAAAAAATTATCAAAATTTGTAGAAATGCATACTTCATATTTATTTGTAACGTTGTTTTTGCAGGTGTGTGGTTTAGGATTGCAGAAGACAGGAGCTGCTGAAAGTCTCAGGCAAGTTTCTATGGGAAAGGAGTGGCTTTGGGAAGAAGCTGCATATCCCTGTGAGTCTGGACCAAATCATCAGACTCCATGAAAAAGACAAGCTGATATGTTCATCTCTTATTCTGCAGGATGTAGCCTCACCAGAGGTACAATTATGTTTGATGGAAATTCATCAATGAGGAGTGGGGAAGAGGAAATAAAATCAATGAACCATAGTTAATGTTTCCTAATATTTAGCCCACTGTGAAACTGGGCCTCTCTACCCTCTCCTTGCCCTTCCTTGTACTACTGTCCCCATCACTTTTTGTTGTTCTATTTATTTGATTTTTTTTTTTAGTTCACCTAGAGCCATTATTTACAGATTCTCCTCTGGCTCCTACTCTTTCACACTGTGTCTCTGTTAGCTCTCCACAAGCTAGTGTGGCACTTACTTCCTGAGTAGGGTCCATACTGAGTTTGTGTTCTAAGAAAAGCCAGCAGTCAGCACTGTGGATTGACTGCTGGCACAGAAGTACACAGCTGAGTCTGTGAGCTGGCTGGACTGGATCTCTATGCTACATGGTGAATCTGTGGGACATTTGGCTGAAATGTTTTTGCCAATCATATCTATTTTGTCTATGATGTCGGCATTCTGAAAATAAACCAAAAACTTGAGTTCTTCTCCCAGCTTCTTGTAGTACCAATAAATGTAACTATGCCCTTTAATACGGGTGCACTCCATTTTGGCTTTCTGTTCTTTTCCTTTGACCAGAAATCTAGGATTCTGGATGACCTCCGTGTCCATGTAGCCTGTGCAGGAAGGAAATAGAAACCGAAGATTAGTCCAGAAGAAGTCTATTGTCACAGATGTCAGAGAACCTGCTGAAACTGGAATACAGCTCGCTCAAAACAGGGACTTACCTGTGGTCCAGAATAAAAGGGCCACACAGTAGAGAAGTCTGATGTGCATGGTTGACTCAGAGAGAGTCTTGTTCAGCTGTCTTCTCTGAAGGCTTCCTTGTTGCCTTAGGCAATCTTCTCATGACGTCATCTCTCCCTATGTTAGATCTATGAGGCAGAAACATTGTACAGGATGTGGGAGGGGAGGCTGAAGCTGTCTTAGATGAGATGAGTTTCAGCCTGCTTTTGTTTTGCTTCTCCTGCGCCTTACTGTTTTGCTTATTTTCAATAAAATTGTTCATATGCTATTCATTTATGTGATCACTTTAAACTTAGTTGCTTTTTCCATTTCATTGTGGGAAATGAACTTGGGTATTTCCTGATGGGCGCCACAGCTTTTGCCACAGCCACAACACCGCATAGCAGCTCCTTTAGAGATTCAAATAGTGAAATTTACAAGACTATTTAGACAAATGCGCAACACAGTTAGAGAACTAATACAATAAACAGCCTTGCCTTAACCAGAGCTGAAGAGATAGATGGCGGCTGAGAAGGTTTCATCTGTACTGTTCTTGGGTTTCGACACAATCCATTAATGTCCAGAGAGCTGAACCGCTGATGTTTACACTGGCCATTTATTCGCGTTCATTACAACTTATGTTACATTTTCTTACTATATACATGCGTACACATATACATAGAATAACGTCATGCAATCTTGTATGTCATTTAAGTGTATCTAAGAGGAGTTACCCTGTTTGTGTTTTCTAGAATGCCTTTTTCCATTCAGATTGACCTTGCTATGAGCACTTGTAGACAGTTCATTCCCATTCATACTGAGCGTTCCATTCTGCTCGTTTGCTGGAGCTCTTTACCCACTTGGTACTTTTGCCACAGCAGGTTTTGTACAGATACAAACCA
Organism: Dicrostonyx torquatus; assembly: GCA_028555095.1. Taxonomy (NCBI): domain Eukaryota; kingdom Metazoa; phylum Chordata; class Mammalia; order Rodentia; family Cricetidae; genus Dicrostonyx; species Dicrostonyx torquatus. Next base: position 1,564,179 of record JAQHUG010000391.1, on the reverse strand, counting down.
TAACCTACATGTCTTGTACACGTTTGGGTTTATACATACAGGTTTTCTCTGACCTTGGGCAAATCCAAACATCCACATCAACTTTACATAATATGACAAAATCTTTTCTGAAATGATGAAGCCAAATAATTCTGATCATAGATTATGAGTGTTTTCAATGAACCACATTCAGGGCTATAACTAATGTTCAGTAGTTCGTTGATTTTGTCTATTAAGCTATAATCGTACTTCATGGTAAAATAAAATTTTGATTTATTTTCACGTCTGATAATGAGACTGGATACCTTTTACATTCACAGACATGGTACGTTGTCCACATTAGTTTTTGGCTGATTAGTTATTATTTACCCATGAGTTGCTTGTATCTCCAGGATACTAATCCTTTCTTGGCTGTCTGTCTTGCTTATCTTTCTTTTTATGATTTATATATACACCTTCTTTGCAAAGATTTTGTTACGTTTCTAAATGTAGTAGAACTGCTATTCTTTGGAGTATACACATGCTTGTATTATTTATAAGAAATTCTCCAAAATCAACCTCACAAATACATACTAGATTATCTACCAAGGCACTTAGCATTTTGCATTTACATTTAAGCACTTAATCAATTTGTAATTTATTTTGTTTTATGCCCATGAAGAGAGCTTAAATGCATCATTCTTTATCAGGCAAGCCACTTATTCTAGAATAATTCATTGTATGCTACACCGCCCCCTTCTAGATCTGCAGGGGCATTTTTCTCATATATTAAGTTCATCCATGAATGCCTATTTGTTATTTCATTATTACTTCCATTCATCATCTATGTTTTTTTTAACTGTCAATTTTGACAAAATAATTGGATAGCCATAGGGCAAAGTACTTTGCTTCTAGTTCTCCAATATTATTTTTCTCTCCTATACACTTCCTTTTCCACTTAAAGTTTAGACTTTTCCAAATTTTACAGAAAAGTTCCACTAATTTTGAAATTAATGTTGTTCTGGATACTTGAATAATACTGCTGAGACTGGGTATTTTCACTATTGGGCTTATTTATTTTTGACCATAGTGTAGATTTTTACTTATTTCAGACTTTTGAAATGTATTCCTCTGTAATATAAATAATTTCTTGTATTAAATCTTGCTTATCTTTTTAATGTATTTGTTCCTGACAATTTAAATTTCATATTTTGCTACTATTTTTAAATACTTCTTTAATTTTCCATTTTATACTATAGTTATAATTTTTTCCTCACACTTTTTTCTCCCTCCAAATTTTGCCATTTACCCCCCTGTCTCTTTTTTGATTAATTGTTGTAGATCCCCAAGGTGCCTCTATTTGTAAATGTCTTAAAACTTTTCTTCCTTTAAATTGTTATTGTGTAATAATACTGCTGTATGTATAAAGAAAATCGACCTTTTATGCCTGCACTATACCCAGCAAACTTGCTGGATTTAGCTGATAGCGGTGCAATGCTCCTATGGGTTTTTTCTGTCTCTCTAAATTTCATCTCCCATATATTACTTTTCTCTTCCCTGTTTCTCATAGCCACATTTCTTCTTGTTCCACTAACTGCAAAATCAGTACAATGTTTAGTCAAAGAGATGGGTGGTGTTGATCACTTATTTATCAATCATGTATAACTAGAACCGTTGACTTCAGGTTCCACATCCATGGTAGATATTCTGGGGATGACAAAATTTAATACTAAATCTCAATTTTTTTATTCAAATAGATTCTCAGATATCGAAAGTCAGTCTTTTAATCCTTTTCATTGGGAACATTTCAGCCATGTGAAAATCTTTCCAAATGCGGTTTTGCACCTGCTCTTTAAACCGCACAGGTATTTTACAGAAAATCCCACATCGCCTCCTAGTGTTCAAATGGGCAAATTCATCTACGTCTGTTCATTTTATTGACCCTGTGTGAGTGGACAGAAGGCCTATTAAGGTTCGTAGAGAAATTATAAAAGAGGCAGTACTTAGTGCGGTGGTCTTCACATAGTCTAGAGAACTGATATTATCAGTCAGTCCATTGACACACGGATTGACGAATTTTTTGTTAATTATTTGCTGTCTCAGTCTTTCTCTGGCCAGGGTTTGTATGCTGAGTACCCTAATATCTGCCCTAAGTTCTCTGCTCTTTTCAGCATATGTACTGTTTACAGTGATCTTGTCCACACTCATTTTTCCAACTATGCTATATATCCCAAATATACTCCTCTTAGACTAGCCATTTTCTGATCCTTGGTGGGTTCACCAGAATGACGTCAGCATTTTCCCAGATTCAGAGTTTCCTGAATCTCAACATAAATCCAGATCGTTGTCCCATGACCTCCCTAACCCCGTTGGCTGTGGTAGTCATTTCCAGACCTGTGTATTGCTTCTCATACCTAAGTAATCGCCAAGTTTCATTGCTTCATTGCTCCCCTCTCTCAATACATTAATTATGGCTTTTCTTTCCTGAACAAAACATTTCCATTGGCTCTTCCACCTTTCTTAAATGATCTTTTAACTTTCATTGTCCCCACTTCCACTTTAACATGACTCATGTTATTGCAGAACGTTCAGTAACAGTATTTGCAGCTTTTCTCATAATTTTTCTTAAAAGGAAAATAAGACGTAAGTATAATATTAGGCAATTCACATTCTACAGGGGGTTGGGTCAAGGGGAACCTGCAATAAATTAATCATATCAATTTTTGTTGTTAAAAAAACCTTAATTGAATTTTAAAGTGGACCCAGAGAGTATATTACTGATAAAAAATATATTAAATATTCATGGATATTTGGAATTGATATTAGTCTTTAAAAGAACTCCTTCCATATTCCAGTCAGGGGGAGGCTGACATCTGCAGTTAGAAGTTGTGAAATAGCTAATCAAATGATCACACTCAGACACCTAAAGTCTGAGACTTGTAGCGACTGGGTGTAAGCTCCATAACCTAGAGCCAGAGAATGTTTGTGTCTGTGTAGTACTGAATTGCAACGCCACTTAACTTCATTTGCAACAGCTAGGCAATTGCATAAGAAAACAGAGTAAGGGTATATTCTTCCTGTAAAAGGGGATTGTTGTGGTTAATTTTTATGAGCTTGACATAAGTTACCTGAGAAGAAGAAACGTCTATAAGGAATTCCTCCATCAGACTGGCCTGTGAATGTGGACATTTATATAGGATGTTTTGGAACCGATTTTGGAGGGTGGTGTTATTCATGGGCAGGTGGTCCTGGATTGTTTAAGAAACTGAACTGGGCAAACTAGTGAACAGTGCCCCTCCACGGCCTCTGTTTAAGTTTCTGCCATCAGGTTCCTTCATGAGCTCCTGTCCTGACTTCCTTAAAAGATGGATTCTCTCTGTGTCAGCCAAGTAAACCCTCCCCCACCCCCCAGTTAATTTTGGTTAGTACTTTATCACAGCGACAGAAAATAAATTGGGCAGAAATGAAGATCTTAAAGGGTATAGCATCTCTTAAAATTCCCCTATGGCATCTCCATTATAGCACAGTCCAGTGTTTCAGTGTTCCAGTGTGTGTGTATATATGTGTAGACGTGTATACGTATGTCTATGTTTGTGTTTTCTAGAGGGTAGTTAAGAGTATATCTCCGTGGTGAACTTTGTTTTAATGAAATATAACTCAAAACATGGAATAAAAGTATGGAAAGTATGCACTTAAAAAAGAAGTCTCTTTGTTTACACCAACAGATGTTTAGGGAGCATGTTATTAAGACTTTATTTCCATGACCCTCCTTTAGAAAAGACGTGAACACTGTGTTGTGTTCAATGCTATTGTCATACTCCCGAAAAGCAGCACACATGAGCTGTCCCTGAGCCAGCTGGGGTCGGGTCTGAACACAGAAGCTGTCTGTGAAGATGGACTTAGATATCCTTCAGCTCGCTGTGTGGAGGGGAATAAATGACTCGAGGCGATAGCCATGTTACCAGGTTCTCACATTGATCAGGCTTAAATTTTCTTACCATCCATGTCATTGGTGATGTCTGTATTGGTGATGTTGAAGTATAGAGAAGTATTTCACTGGTTCTCTTCTCTAGGCTGAAGCAATTGGTATGATGAAAGGCTGCAGCTCTGAGTTCTTTGTTCGAGAATTAAGAGGCACAGTCTGAAATGACTGCACCCGGTGGGTCATCGGGGCAGCAGCAGCAGCAGCAACAGTGGTAAAACAGAGTCAGTGTGTGAACATAAGTTACTATATACTCATTGCAGAATTGGTCTGTTCACATTGACGACTTTGAGAAAACATTAGACATTAGTGGCTTGAACACTCTAATTTCTTAGGTAAATGAATCCATACTCGAACCAGCGTGAATGGCTCTATGAAGTATGATTAATAAAACTCAGAGATAGAAGTTGGGTTTCAACCTAAAGACCAGGAAAACAAAGCAGTCAGCCACCAGCTCTTACCTCAACACAGTCCAAAAATAGCGATCTTGCAACATAGGTGAGAAGTTACTTAAAGGATCAGAAATGACTCAGAGACAGCTGCATCACCAAATCCCACCCCAGTACGGGTGACAGCTCACAGAGCTGAGAAACCTGGAGCACACTGCACAGTCTGCGGGCAGCTCAACCGAATAGAGTGTCCTTTCCAAATGACTCTGGTCTAAACCTCTTCCAGCCTCCAGAAATCTGAGAATGAGACTGAGCCTGAGAGCTGTCTCTTCCCGTTTCATAATCCTCTCTAGTTCTGGGATAAAAGGTGTGCACCATTCCCACTTAGTTTCTATGGTAACAACGAAAATAATTTAATGATTGGGGGTCACCACAAGATGAGCAACTGTATTAAAAGGACAAAGCATTAGGAAGGTTGAGAACCACTGCTCTCCAGGACTGTCTAGATCAGGTGGACCTAGTGACATGCCCGCAAGTTTTCCTTACTGAGGTGACAATCCACGCCCTGAATATGGAGGGTATAATTTTAAAGGTTCTCCCTCCTCTTCCCTTCCCTCCCCATTTTTTCACATATAGACATACCACAGAGCGATATCTCAACAGGATGAGCTGTGGTTTTTACTCTCTAACATCCCATGCAGTTTCTGAGTACTGGGGAAGGAAGGCTATTGCAAAGGTTCTTGCTGTGGGGTCATGTTCCTGCCCAGCACTGTGTCCCTAGCACCACAGATGTAGAGGCCCCCGTCTTCAGGATATGCATTTAAAACAGTCAGAGATGAAAAGGTTAAGTTCGGATGACTGATGGGAAATTTGTCCTCGGGAAAACTTTGTTCATACTTGACTGTAGAGCTCACAGTAGAAATTGCCATCATTTCAAAGGTCCTTTGAGGGGACTGGCGATACCAAGTCACAGTAGTCGCCTGAACACCCACAGAGTGACACTCAATCTTCATGGAAGTTCCACTCTTACAGATGCTCCTTCTGGGATATTGATCGACAAGAGCTCCAAGTGCACAGCCTGCCAAAACAGAGGCCAAGGTGATGAAAGACTTCAGAAGCCCCAGAATCAGATAGAACTTGAGTCAGATATACCCCCAGAAAACTCTGGCTCACTCCATCATCTTTCTTTAAGCTACTGGAAAATCTTCCTTTGGACTTAGACAAGTGTCTTCTGAGATATCTGAAACGCAATCCCCCACTTCCCTGGGATGGTGACTCATATACTATACTTTAGGCACCCTAGATGTATTTCGTTATGTGATCAGCACAATTTATAAAAAAAAACTTTTCAGTAGTTCACTCAGGTTAATACATACACATGCACACATGCACGAGCACACACACACACACACACACACACACACACACACACACACAAAAGCTCCAAGGTACAACAAAGCCCATACCAGGCCCCAGAAGTAACATAAGCAGCAGCATCTTCAGTGTTAGCCTCACACACCTTCTCTGAAGAGAGGTCTGGCCAAGCTCTAGGAGGATGGATGCTTGATACTTAATCCTGGGAACACTAGCGTCTGCCCCCTGGTGGTAGTCCTTGTCAGTGCTACAGACTATCTCAATCTCAGATATCAATCATACATGCCAAAAGAAGCTTCAGAAACATACTGATTTACTTCTAAACATAGAAGACACACTGGTGTCTATACCTTGCTGTGGTGTCATGTTCCTGCCCAGCAGGACAGGACACACTGAGTCATTGTCTTTAAATGACTTTTAAGTGTGTTTCTTAAATGGAAATGGATGTGTATTTGGATGATGAATAGCATTAGAATTGACCCTTTGCTTCTATGACGTAACCTCAAAGTTCTCACACCAAGACTTTTGGATTGTTGCTAACCACTAGAACTGCACATTGGAACTGTCCTATGTGTGTCCACAAGGGCCAGGCAGAGCCTAGGCTGCAGTTCAGTGTTTCTTCACAATGGTACTGAAGACTCCCTATCTTCTAAACATAACATCATGATTATAACACCACAACATAACATAATGTTCTCTTAATCTCAATGGACTTAATTGTAACAATACTTATTTATGATCTATGTCTTTACATTAGCATGATATTTATAATTATTTAAAGAAATTTAATGCAGTGACAGTCTTACTAACTACTGGCCAATCACCAGTTTATGATGATGAGGAAACTTTGTTTTGCATGTGCTGGGTTCATCTTTTTAATGGATAAGTATTGAAGATGCACAGAAATTGCTATGATCTGCATGGTTTCCTGTTTTGTTGTTTTTCCTGAAGCACTCTGCTTTCGCTTTCACCTGCGCCTTCCCTCGATTTGTATTTCTGGGGCTGAGTCATTAGGAAGGTGAAGTTAGAAACAGACCCATAAATGTTGTTTGTGTGGACTGAAACAGCTCTTATTAGAAATATAGTCAATGCCACGTTTACATTAATGCAGCTGCTGAAGGGCAGTGGCCTAATGCTGGGCTGCTCTTCTGTTCCTGGATGATTTGGGTCTGATTAGCACTGGCTACCTCAGGGAAACTGCTCTTTTTCCACAATGAGCAAGGACATCTTAGTGAAGATACTGCTGGCTTCAGAACAAACCCTTCCTCTTTCCTTGAATGACACTTGCCATCGGGTGTGTCCCTGACATTAAGTTCCATCGTGATACAATTCTGGGTTGGAGTTGTTCACAGAGGGGAAAACGCAAGGGGAAATGGCTGTCATAATTTTACTAAATGTCACTATTGGTCTGAAACCATGACAAACAAAATTCAAACTGCTAAGCTGTGTTTCTGAATCAGATATAGGACATTGGTCAACTTCACTCTCCAGCACTGAAGGAGAGAAGACTTAGCCATGAGGTACTAACTACTCAGGTTTCCCCCTGTTTGATAGCCAGCTCTCCATGCCAACTGTCTTGAATGCTGATCCACAGGCACCTGTGCCCTCCTCACTGCCCCATGGGAATCTGCAGCACACGTAACTGATCCACAGGGACCTGTAGCCACCTTGGTGATCCATAGGTACCTGAAGCCCACCTCCAGATGCATTCAGAGAACTTAAGGGACAATCAGAACTCATAGTTAGCAACCTTACATATCCCTTCACCTCCCCATACATAGGTAGAAGAATATTCAAATTATTTTTAAAATCTAATTTATTCTCCTCTTGTATGAGGCCTGATTTCCATAAAAAAACTATTTGTTCCTGAATAGTGGTGGTGTTTCTCCTCTGGTTGTATGCTAGTTAAGACTAACATAATATGCGTGTCATCATGATGTCTTACAGTTATGGATTAACCATGGCCTAGTCATGTCTTTTGTCAATAGTCAACACATGTTGTATTTCTTTATTTCTTCTAGAATATCTCAGTGTCATTTTCTTTATTTATTAGTATCTTCATATCTGTGAGAATCACTGATAAAGAAGCCAGAGTCAAAGTCCAGGGATTACTGGATTGTAGAACAAACAACAACAACAAACCTCGGTACTGGGGTCTGAGAGCTGTATGGGGCGCTCCAGCTTTCCTCAGAATATGCCTGCCATCAGTCATTAAAGGCAAGCAACAAAGCATTATGTAGAAAGAGGAAGAGTTAGAACATGGCAAACTTTCTGCTCTGAGTTAGTTTCTACAGAAAAATCTATAAAACAAAAATACTAACTCTAGTAATCAAAACATCACAAATCCATGCATGTGTTGATACACCACGCAGAATCCCATCAACTTGTATAACTTTGCATTTACACATATATTAAATAAAACAAATTTCACTTAAAAATTATAAAGACAACAAAGTTAAACGTAGTAAATACATACTAAATAAATACTGTATTTAAAGAAAAAAGTATTAATAGAAGCTCACAACGTAGTTACAAAAGGTTCAGGTAGCTGTGGCGTCTAGCCTTTAAGGGTGCCATGTGACCAAGGTCACCTTCCAGTACTCACATTCATGTCAAGAGCTCTCCCTTTTTGAAGTCACAGTTTTATTAATTCTTTGAGATTGGGCATTTCATACATTCATACAATATATTTTGATCATAGACACTCCTTATTGTTGCCCCTAGCTCTTCTAGGCCCACCTCAGATCTACCTTCTATTCCTCACCACTCCCAATTTTATGGCCTCTTTTTAAATTTTATTTCTTATTAATAACACAGTGAACTTAATTTGCACTAAGCACTTATGTATGGCACAAGGTCATTAACTGCAGCATGGTCAAGCCATGAGGAAGCTCAGGAATCCCTCCCTGCTCCAAGCTAGAATGTTGATTGATTTGCTCTTGTACAACTCTTGCATAGCCAGCCATGGCTGCTGTTGAGTTCAGAGTGCCGTGGTTCAGTCATGCCCAAAAGACAATGTCTCTTTGGACCTCCACAACCTCTGCTCTTACAAACTTTCTGCCCCATTTTCCAAGATAGTCCCTGAGACTTTGGATCATCTGAGATTTCCACATGAAGCAAAGAACACATATCATCAACCATATAGTTCTTAAGTGATAAGCCAAACTCATCCAAATCGATATATTCATGTAGCCATACTTATATCAAGGTATAACGCATTTTTAGAGTTCTAAAGATTCTTTATCCACTCCAAGACAAACAAATG
>JAQHUG010000391.1:1529717-1550133 GCA_028555095.1 Dicrostonyx torquatus | reverse complement strand
CCATTGCTGGTGGGAGTATAAACAGGAACATCTGCTTTGGATATCAGCATCCAGCAATACCACTCTTGGGCATATACCGAAAAGATGCTCAATCATACTACAAGACGTTTGTTGTAATGTGTTCATAGCAGCATAAGCGGTAATAGCCAGAACCTGGATGCCCCTCAATAGAAGAATGTATAAAGAAAATATGGTACATTTACATAATGAAATCCTACACAGCGATAAAAAATAATGGCATCTTGAAATTTGCAGCAAAATAAATGAATCTAAAAAAAAAGCATATTGAGTGAGGTAACCCAGACCCAGAAAGACAAATATAATATGTAGTCACTCACAAGTGGCTTTTAGACATAAAACAATGAAAAACCAATCTATAATCCACAACGTCAGAAAACCTAGACAATAAAGAGGACCCATAAATAGATATTTATATATTTATAATTATATATAATTATATATAATATGTAATTATTATAATATATATTATAATTATATATAATATATAATATATTTATATATTTATAGGAAGGTGAAAAAGAAAAAAATCTCCTGAGTAAATTGGGGATGCGGGGGTCACAGGAGAGGGTAGAAGGAAAAGGAGGTGAAGGGAATGGAGTGGAGAAAAATGTATAGCTCAATAAAAACAATAAAAAGAGGGAAAGAAGTGTTCTTTACTATCATCCTAGTTAAATCTTTCTAAGTCTTGTGTATGGAATATTTTGTTCATTGGTTATGAGTCCTCTTTATGTTTCTCTTCAGTTTTGTAGAGTTCTGAGTGTTCGCATTTTCCTCTTCTCTTTCTTAAATGTTGTCTTAGGAATCTCCACCTTCCTTGGGTCATTTGTAATTATTGTTATGATCATCACCAGCATAATTTCTTTTGTCTCCCTTAGAAGCAATACTTTTAGAAAACTCTCCTTATAAGTCATAAGCCATGGGTGGGCACAATGACTCAACTGGTAAAGTGTTGTCTGTATAAGTCTGACTCCCTGATTTCAATCCCCAGATCATAGGGATAAACTATCACAAGTGTCCCTTGACCCACATATGCACATGGCATATGTGCACAAACATTCATACATATACATAAATTATGCAAATACACAATAGTAATAATAAATAAGATAAAAATATAGGATAACTAAGCCATGTGCCTTGTTCTGTGAATATATGGACTTTCACTTTCTCTTTCACTGCATCTATTCTTCTTGGGTCATCAAGGGTATCATTCTTTCTAGTACTGTCTCCGGCCAGTGGGGAATTTTTCTGTTTTGTTATTTGTTTTCTTTATTTCTTTCTGATGTAGGTGAGGCAAAAACAGAAGACCTGAAATAATTTGAGGACATCATGATGTATTAAACATGCAGAGCAATGCCACGGTTTATCTCCCCACCTGGTGACGCTGGATTTGTCACAGGTCTTCTCCAATGACTGTGCACTTGTCTGCCTTTTGAGATTCAAAAATTATTTCATACAAGCATATAGAAATAACATCCCAGTGCCCAATATTGGTCAAATCAAGAGAATAAGCAAACACACATTCATTGAGATAGCAAAAACTGTAGGTGACCCAATTCAATACGCAAGGCCTGTGGGCTAGAGCGTTCTCTTGTGTTCCAGTATTTATCTAGTTCCATGTCTAACATCTGCCAGATACTCTACTTTTGTGATTTGTTTTATTTTTTACACAGGGTCTCATGTAATCCAGGTTGGTATTAAATTAAGTATGTGACTAAGGATGAGCTTGAACTTTTGATATTCCTGTTTCTAGCTCTCAATTGTTGAGAATATAGGCCGTGGTTACTGGCACGAGCCACCTTACCAGGTTTACAGAACTGGGCATATAACCCAGGACTCCATACATGCTAACTAAGCACTGTTCCTACTGAGCTACATATCTAGCCCATCTCGTTGACATTTTTATCATGTAGCAGAAGTTATGTATCCTGGCATCTAGTCAAGCCTGTACAGGAACTACTTAAAGAACAAAGCAAGGATTATGCAATAAATACCAGACAGTATGGTGTGATATAAGAGTACACAGCTTTTATTCAAGGCATACTTGTATTTGAATCCTGTCCTAGTGACTTATTAATCTTTGCTTTTCTTCCTTTCATTTATTTTTTTCATTTTTAGAATTAATAACTAACTGAAAGAAACAAATTTCCTTGTGATGAAATTAATAAAAGGCTTTCCTTTCTTAACTCTCCTATGGATCACATAAAATTATCACGGAACAAGATATGTGACTTTATATGGAGGGTGGAGAAAGAGGAGAACTGTGTTGATCAATACATGCTTAACTTAACAATTATGATCATTTTAATCCTTAATGCTTTTTAAGTGAAATTTTACATCCTGGGAATAGTGGAATGAGATGTTCCATGTCCTATAATGTTCCCCTACCGTCATCAACAACCTGCAAGTGTGTTGGGGTTGGTATGTTCAGAACCCAGATGTGTCTCCCTCAGCCATGCTGCTTCCAGATGGAGTCAGGCAGATATTTCTTCTCTGCAAACACTTGAGTTTGTAGTGATGTGGGTAATGAGCTGACCAGAATTACAGCACCGGACCTTCCAGCTCTGTTGGCTCCATTTTTATGATACTGGGATTCTCTTTGACAAAATTTATCAAAGAACCTTTTCTCCAGCATTCCTGAACTGCCTATAACACTTTCTGGACAAAGTCACATGATATCTCCTCCAGGAGCTGTAGATACCACATAACATAACTATGTCCTCATTGGTGTGCACCAAAGGGTTACATACTGTCCTCTCTTCCTCACCATGTATCCTGGGTTCAGGGTGACATCAGCATTCATGAGACTTTGGGGAAGAAGGGAGTTCATGAGAAGAGCTGTACTATGTGTCTTTATGTGATGTTAAGAGACTCTGCATTCTTATATTCCCATGAAAATTCACATGAACTTTACTTTCTACTCCACAATGTCATTATGTATTTTCATAGGTGTTGGTATCTTCCAGAAAATCCATGGATAGCATCTAGGTCCAGGATACACTTTTGATACAGAGACAGAGAAAGACAAAGCCACAGACCCAGTGGTGCCAATTCATTGGCTCAGAATTCACGTGTTCCAAGGAGTCAAATGGGCAACATAGGAGAGAAGTTAAGTGCCCACTGTAGACACTGGGATGATAGTGAGCTATAAACAGATCCAGGGTGGGTTTTTTCAACCTCAGGTCAGGAGGCTAGAACTCACAGCTACTTCTTGTGTGGTGGGTGTCCTGTGAGGTCTCCATTACCCAGTGGATAGTGTTCTAGAACTAATCCTGTATTTCAGTTCAAATCGTGAATACTTTAGTCTTAACTATATATAATGTGGCTCAGAATGTTTATGGAGTCGGGAGAGTTCAGGACAAAGAGTTTCATTTTTACTTTGTTATTCTTAGCGTTTGAAATGATCAAGCATGTTTTTGATTCCATTATCTTTGTTTCACCATCTTTAAGCATATTTCCATTTTTTCTGGCTGCTGCTAGATAGAGGTATCTACCAAAGGCCACACCTAGTAACACATGTTATGAGATAGAGAAGTGAAAATGAACATCACTGGTGTGTGTGTGTGTGTGTGTGTGTGTGTGTGTGCGTGTGTGTGCATGTGAAAATGGTTCCACCTTTCTCTTTTCTCACTTTCATTCTTTGCTCTCATCTTGGCTCAGCAAGGCTTCAATAATATTGGAGTAAATTTATTTTACAGTTTGTTATGCATATTTTTCTTCTTATGTCATTTCATTTGAATTTTATATAAATAACTTAAACATAAACATTTAATAAATATGAATTCTTCCAGTGACCCATGTCCCCTGAATCTATACATCTGCTTTTGATTATTCTCTGTAACTATAGATACATGCCTAGGTTTGAAACATCTTTCTTTCTTATATTTTTGTCTCCTTTAATAAAATTTATGTCAATATTTTCTCTCTTTCCCAACTACTAAAAAAGAGGATTAAAAAAAAAGTCACTCTCACATCCAGGTAAACTCTCTTGGCTTCAAAGGCACTAATGTGATGGACATCGCTATCTTCGCTCTTGGAGTTTGCCTGGTCCAACCTTCAAACTCAGATCTTCCAGCTATGATAGTAAGTTCCCCTCTTTGTCCTGATATTCCACCAGGAGGGAGATTTTTCTTCTTCTGGTGGCAAAATTCTCAAAGAATATAGATAACCCTTGCCAATGGGTAGCTAAGGTGCTTCAGATGACTCACCATCACAGTCAAACCTGTTATTAGAGATTACCTCATACCCATTAGAAAAGCTATTGTCAAAAGTCAAGATATGACAAGTATCTTACTGAAGTGTGAGCAAGGAGCACCTCCTCTTCTGTCTGTGGAATATAGATTGATGTAGTCAATACCAGAAACATTATGAATGTTTCCAAAGAAATTAAAAATATGACTACCAGAAGACACAACAGATACTCACCTGGACACATGCATGAAGAAAATACGCTGAGTGTCTCATAAAAATGTTTGAGCTCTCCGGCTCATCAGGGAATTCATCACAATAGACAGGAGAGTAAAAAACTCAGTATCCATGGATGTGCAAATAGATGAGGAGCTGTGGAATTGTGTTAACGAAATACAACACAAAGTTATTTAGCCTTATAAAAGACATCTTGAAAAAAAAAGAAAAAAAAAGACATCTTGAAATTTTCCACAGCATAATTTAATATAAAAGGCATTATACCAAGGGAAATTAGCCAGACACATAAAAGAACAGTGCATGATCTTACTTACACTTGGAAAGATAAAGTTAGTATAAAAATCAGTGCGACTGAACAGTGGGGAAATGTACTTCAAAGCATATAAATTACAGGTTTCTAGGATGAATGAGCCTAGAGTCTGCAGCACTGTAGTTAATATCACATCACATTTAAGATCCATATTTAATCATTTTTTCACTGCCATTGTCACAAAAATAAAGTAGTTATGAAGATGACGGGTAAATGTTTGTGCCTAATCAACCATTTCACTATTTAAATGCATCCTGTTATTGAGTATATGCAATAAAATTTATTTAAATGTTAAAATAGATAACTTTGTGAATCTAATACTGCCATCTGCTGGAGAAAGATGGGAGTGAGGGTAGAAAGAGTGAGTCTTTATATTGATGTGTGTGTGTGTGTACATAAATGTACACATGTGTGTACATGTGGGTGCATGTGTGCATACGTCCTGGCATGTAGTGCAGCAATTGGTGAAGACCCAGTCTTCATGAAAAGAGAAAACTGGTTTTCCTTTGATCTTTAGTATAGGTGATCCTTAGATATAGCTGAGTTTGAATCCATATGTTCTCACTTCTTAAATATTCTTGTTTGCAGACTGTAGTTTGTTGGTTGTACTGTTATTCTTGAAATCTTAGGACCATTTCAGTCTTTCTAACTTTTACCATTTCTAACGTTAAATAAGTATTAGAAGTCTGTCAATCTATACCTGAAAAACAAACAAAAACATTTCTCTCTTTCAAATTCTCTTCAACAACTCTTAGAGATTTCTTTTAGTTGAGATGTATTTCCCAGATGAGATCAGATGCATTCAGGGCGGATGTGACAGCTGCGGAGCTTGGTTTCTTACGGGACTCCTAAGTTCAGGAGCAGGGGCTGTCTCTGACTCCTTTATTGGATGTTGCAACCGTATACCTCAAAATCAGCTGCCTTGTCTGGCCTTAATACAAAGGGAGGTGCTTAGCCTTATTGCAACATGATATTCCATGTCTTATCAGTGTACAAGGGAAGACTGTCATTTTCTGAATAGAAACAGAGGAGGAGTGGATGGGGCAAAGGGAGAGGGCAGAGTGAGGAGGGACAGGGACTGGGAAGATAGGTGTGAGGCGAAACTACAGCCAGGATGTAAAATGAAGAAGTAAATAAAGAAATAAACTAAAGACAGTTCATGAAACCATGCAAATGAAGGATGATAAAGGTCAATGAAATGAAATCGAAAAATAATAAAGCAAAGTTCATTTTTTATTAAAAAGATTAATTTGTCTCTGATGAGAAACCTAAATGATTTACACTGAGGAAGACTAAATCATTCATTTTTCTTTTGGGCTTCATTCTCCTTCACCGGGAATCACTGGTTTGCTTGTGATTTCATGAGTTAGTGAGAGTTAGTGAGTTTTGTTAGGCCTGGGCTCACTGATCTTGTCCAAGATTCAGAGACCGACATCCACTTGTTCAGCATTTATCTCCCTGTTCTTCCTGGTGGTGGATGCAACATGACCAGACACTTCAAATTTCTGTCACCGGTATTTCCCAGCCATGAAGATCTTGAATTGTGAGCCAAACAAACCCTTTGTTTCTTAAGCTGCTTTTCTCATTTTTTTTCTCTTTTTTTTGTGTGTTTTTTTTTTCTTTCTAAATTTTTTTTAATCACAGCAGTGGGAAAAGATACAGGAGGATAGATTTATAGTAAGAAAGATTGAAGGGGTGACTTCTTCACAAATCTCTCTGCTGCAAGAAGAACAAACAAGCATGCTATTCCTCCATCCCTAGACACGAAAGTGCATGCTAGACTACGAGATAGCCCTCAGGCTCTTTCCTGGCCTGTCCAAATGTGTACGTCTCCCTGGACATAACCACCTCTGATGGTTGAAGGGCAAAGAGGCAGAACCTGGAAAGTGGGCAGGAGAGGGAGTTTACTAGTGAAACTTCCAGGGCAGCACTCAGAGCCAGGAACCTGGAGAGAAACATGTCAATCAATCTATGGCCTGGACAATGGAAATGGAGCATGGAGAGTCTCGTTCTCTCTGGGTATCTCAGAACCACAATGCTGGGCCTGAGAGCTCACATTTATTCCTCTGCCACTCCCCTGCTCAAACTCCATTGGGCTGCTCTGGGGCATCTAGGAATTTGCTAATTCAGCTCTTAGGTCAACAGACTCTACACCTTTCACAGAAGCTGAGGCAGAGTTTGGAATAATCATCATAGCGGCGTGGTCCCTGACTCTTTACCTAACCTAGCAGCTAACATCCACATATAAGCTAATACATGCCATGTTTATCTTTCAATGGAAAGGAACGAAGACCCACATCCAGATAATATGCAGAGAGTGAGAGACCTTGGAACAACCAGACTTAAAAGGGATATCTATATCAAATGCCTCCTCTCAGGGCTCAGGGAACTCTGAAAAAGAGGAACTTGAAAGAGTGTAAAAGCCTGAGAGGATGAAGAATACCAGGGAAAGAAGGCCTTCTAGACATAACAGGGCTAGCGGTTAAGAACTCAGAGAATGTGGCAGCATATACAGGGCCTGACCTGTCTGTACCAGACAGGGCCCTAGAGATGAAAAAGGGAAATGGATATGCATCCCCTTCCTTAACACAGGAGCTATCTCCAATTGATAATGACTTGCAAAAGAAAAATTAGTTTCCTCTAAAGGAATCTCACTGGGGAAATCACTCTTAAGGGCAGGCCCCATACCAGCAGTAGACAGCTAACACAAAACTAATTCAGTGGCATCTTTGGAGGTTCTCATCAAATAAGAAATAACATTAAGCCGTGCTTTGCTGACAGGTTCTTGGGGTTTTTTTCTCTTTTTTCTTTTCTTTTCTTTTCTTTTCTTTCTGTTGTTGTTTTCAACCTTGCAAGTTCCTTGCATAAATATTATGTCTTCCAGTTTGGGATTTTATAATATTCTGTATGTGCAAATATCTGGGTCTCTGCATCTATATGTATTATGAACTTTTGTGATTTTTCTTTGCTTTTTTATGGATTGGTTTTTTTGTCACATTCTGATTTGTTTGTTTTATATTTATATTTTATTTTATTATTATTTTTTCAATGCCTGTTTCTTTTCTAAAGATAGACAGAAAGAGTATGGTTCAAGGTGGGAGGAGAGGTAGAGAGAAACTGAGAGGCATAGGGAGATGGGAAGCTGTGATAAGAATATACTATATTAAAACAATCCATTTTCAGTGAAAAGATTTTTTTAAAGCCCAATTAAAAAAAAAACAAAAAAAGAAAAAAAAAAGCTGTAGCCAAAATGTTATATTGACAGCCACTCAATCCCATGTCAGCCTTCTTAATGGTCAAAATTCCTACTTTTCTCAAGCAATGTGCATTAGTGACCAACTTATCTTTCATAAAGAGTGTAAGGGAGAAATCATTTATTTTTTATGGAAACAGTTACAAAATAACCAGCCCAGGAGAAGTGCAGCTTAAATCTCAACATTCAAGAAACAGACAGAGGGGGTATTCCATTCTGATAGACAGGAACCAGAAGGGAGTCAGATGAGAGGGGCCACAGTCAGACACAACTCCCAGGGACACACCTCTTTTAACCCAGTTCCTCCCACCAGACCTGTTGCTCACAGCTCACCACTCCACACATCCGGTTCAGGATTTGAATCCATCTCTGGCTTAACCCAGTCACTGACTGAATCAGAGCCCATATAGCCAAATCATCTAGGGAAACACCGCAGTCACACCCGGGTATTTCTTAATCACCCGGCTATTTCTTATTCACCTAGATATTTCCTAATCCAGTCAACTTGACAATGAAGAAAATGATACCGGAGTTTTCCAAAACTGTTCACAAGTTCTGTAGTTACAGGACAGGAAGAACCATCAGAGCTCAGACCTGTGCCCCCCACACAGGGAAATGCACTCAGCCTTATCTTTCTCCAGAGAAATTGCTGCTTTTTATTTTCCTGCTATCATCTACACCATCTGACTTTCTGCTTTTCTACCTCTAATAGTCAGCCCTTAGCTGTCGGCACCCTTGAGTTTTCTTTATCTGCTTGTCTAACTCCTTTGTCACTTTTAATTAAAGATGATAATAACAGGGAGTTGAATCCAATGAAAACAGTATTTCAAACATCAGACTAGTGATCAACTTACTATACATCATACTGACTCTCTTTGAACTTCAATTAGCAAGAGAAGGCATTTCAGATTGATCTTCTCCTTCTCCTCTTTCTACTTCTCCTCCTCCTTCTCCTCCTCCTCCTCCTCCTCCTTCTCCTCCTCCTCCTCCTCCTTCTTCTTCTTCTCCTCCTTCTTTTCCTTTTAGATGCAGAATACCAAGGAGAATACTGTGTGTGAAACATAAAGCATAGTACTTCCTATGTTGTAGTGCCCTTCTTCCACGAAATCCTTGATCCTTATATTGTATCATGTATTCCTATAGGACATAGACTTTTTTTAGCTATGAGTTGCAAGTCCACATGATGTAATAGAATGTGAGAAATCATACCAAAAAATGGAAACAGGGAAACATTTCTGAACGTTCAATGAACAAAAAGCAATTTAAAATCAAGCACAGAGGTGACCAGGGAGTGAATGTTTTATGATTAGCCTATCACTTTATAGTTTCTATTTTTCTTCAGAGCACCATGATCACCAAGGATGTTAATTATAAGATAATATAAAAAATATATGTTTATATGCAACTGTTTATAAGGTTACAATATTTACTGTTAGGATCTTGTTTAGCTTGAACAAGGGATCAAGGACCTCTCATCTTTAGTTGTCCTTACTCTGTAGTTTTCCTTGGCAACAGTCTCCTGAGTTTTTCTCTCCTTTAGTGGCATGATGATCTACTTATATGCAGATGACTGTAAGGGGTTTAGCCACAAACACATTCTTCTCTCGGTATAATTTCTTAATCTACTAATGGTTTCCATTTTGTCATGTCAACTGCGCCTCTTATCCGAGTATGAACAGATCAATGTATGGATATTTTCCTCTGAGAATTTTTTTTCTGAGAGATTTTTCATCTTGAGGAATTGTTAATTCCCCCTTCCCATTAGACAGGTAGTTCCTTAGTGACTGGACTAAAAATGTATGAATTCTTACAGAATACAAAATGCATAAGAATTCTCCAAATGCCTGTTTATAGCATTCAGTCTTTATCATCCCTCATATGACAGCATCATACTTGTAAGAATCCAACTTCGATATTAAAAAATTGGTGGGCTATTTTCTATTTTTCCACTGAAGAAGAAAAAATGGAGATTATAGGAAAATATCATAAACATTGGGCACATGTAACTTCCACTCTTGATATAACTGCCAATGGTTTTGTTGGTTTATAGTCAACTTCTGTCTGTAGATGAGAAATGACAGCCATAAACCCACTTCCTACTGTTGTAAGAAGGGAGGGGTTGTTCTAAATGAAAGACTTGGGTCTGGGAAAGAGAAAGGTTTATGCACAGAGGGTGGGTGATGTTGTAGCCCTGTGTCTCTGCTGCTAGCACAGAGGTACATGGCAGAATCCTCTAGACCTGTAGAGCGAATGCCAAGAGAGCAGAAAGAAGTGTTGAGCCGGTTGGATTGGAAGTTATCAGAAGTGTCAGCCTCCCTGTTCAATGTCGTATCATAGTAGAAGAGCAGAAGCTTTGGTGCTTGGTTTGGTTTCTGTTGGTACCAGTACATGACATCATGATTCAGATTCTGAGAGCAGCTCAGATTCACTGGTTTTCCAACCCCGGCGACCTTGAATCTTGGGTTCTGCCTGACCATCGCATCCCCACAAGCTTCAGAGAAAAAAAAGTAAAGCCTTAAGTGAGTTAAGGTGGACACCAATCAGACATCATGAAATGAAGGGCACATAACAGAGTACATGACAGTCTTATTCAATGATTTCCTTCCTGCTCAGGACTCACCTGCTCCAAGAAGACAGAAGAGTACATGGTGAAGAAGTCTAAGACCCATGGAAGAGCCAGAACAGGAAGAAGGCATTTCTCTGTTCAAAGTTTTAAGCCTACCTCTGTTCCTTGAGAGGTGGGAGTCCTGAGAGTCCCTGGTCCCTTACAGGAAGACCTGCCTGTGACTCTCTAGGGCAAGATCGCTGCTCATAGCAATAGTGTGTGTGTGTGCTCAGCTTCCTGCTGGTAGGGAAGTCTGTCTCAGACACGCCAGGTGTGAAGCAGAAGTTACCCTCTGTATCATTTACTGCCGCTCTGGGTGATTTCATGATTTGTCTCTCTTGTGTTTATCTGAGACTTTCCATCTTGCTTTCTAGTTTCTCACATGGTATCTCAGAGCTCATTAGTCATTATGTTCTATATTCCTGGTTGTAGACACTTACAGCCATATATAAATAAACTTTCTAGAAACTGTGTTATTAACAGGTGAATCATTCTTAAATCTGTTCTAGATGTGGCAGTGAGTGGTGGTATTTTCTAGGAGATACCTTCATAGTTGACATAGGTCTTGGGTTCTGGTTTTAAAGATGTGTTTCACATCATAGTTATTTTGAATAGGGAAATTTATTAATTAAAAGCAATATACAAAGTCCAATGTTAGCAGGAGGAAATAAGGCACTGGCCCCTCATCCTCTTCATCCCACAAAGACCCTGTGGTTCTTCTAGCCTTCAATACCCAGCTACTTTCCATTTCCAGAGCTATATTTTCTCCAGATTGATATAGAATTTCTTCTGCCATGTTAGACATATAAATCCTAGACATCCTGGGTCAGAAAAGGCCAGCTGTTTAAAGGAGTAGTCGTCTTTGATTTATTCATATTGAATTCAAATTGTAACTTTTATATATTATGGAGAATGAAAAGACCTGAAAACTCTCATTGCTACTTCCTCCAAGAAGCTGCCTTTTGTCATAGCCCTCCTTGTCATTTAACCGTCTAATAATACCTATTATTTGGAACACTGACACATATTTTAGACTCAATCAAAAGAGAAAATTATGATTGGAGTGTGCTTGAAAGTTCTAGAAATCTGTTGTATAACATGGTGACTGCGGTGAATCATACTATACCGCATGCTTGAAAATTGGTAAGAACATGGGTCTTAACTACTGTTATCACAGAAAAAAAAATGAAAGGGAGAAAAGTGGAACTAAATGATGGATATGTTATTTAGCTTTCACTAGTAACATAAATGTGCATACATCAAAGCATTCCCTGAAAACATCAAACATGTATCATTTTTATCTGTCAATCATATCTCCTAGTGCTTAGACAATTGAATAAATGAAATAAGATGTCCAAGGAAGCAAGACTACAAAAGGAACAGTGCCATGTGGTAGGAGGTAATACTGAGTGTTCATATTCTCAAATGTCAAAGTACTTAATTAAACTCTCACTGACTGTGCTTTGGAGTCAAACAATTCACACATCAAGATCCTGGTTTGCTAACTAGCTGCTATTTTCAGTTGTTATTGCAAGATTAAAAAGTGGAAGAAATAAATGGACAACTTGCTATGCATTATGGTCAGGACTTACACAGTATAACAAAAGAAAGAGCACTCTGCATGTGTCCTCTACCTGTAATTTTAAGTGAAAACTTATACTAAAAATAAAGTATTTGAGAAATCAATTTCCCATTGTGCTAATATTCTAAAGAAGGTAATGGGCAAGTTATAGATAATAAATGTGTTCATGGTTTGTGACAAAAATTGAATATCCCTACTTATACAAAGAAAAATAGAGTGCAGATGGTCTAAAATTTCAAACCTTCACAATTGGAATAGGAAAATAAGATTTGAAAAGTTTGGGAAAATTAGAAGTTGAGGTCACTATACATTTTCCATTTTATCTTTAAAAAGTATGAAATTAATTGGATGATAATTTGAGGTACTAAATCTGATGAAGCTAGGGAAAATAAAAATCATTTTAATAAATTTCAGGGTAATTTTCAAAACATGGACAACATAAGGGAGTGACTTTTTGAGTTTAAGCATTTACAAAGAACTATTGGATCCAGGCTAATGTCTTTTTACTCATAAGCCACAGAGTTAATTTCATAGTTATATTTCTACAACTGAGATTGCTCTAAAAATGCTCTGGATTGGCTGAAATGCACCTGGAGATACTGTTAGCCAGGCTTCAAATTTAAAAATTCATACCTGTTCTAGGTAGGAAGATTAGCTTTAACCTCTGAGAAAGAACCTGGTTAATCCAGTCAACCGTGGAAATTAATAAGATATTTGGAAATTTACACAAGCTATACAAATGTAAGCTGAAGTACCTTGCTGACCCATTTCTGTCCTCTTCACTGAGAACATTATAAACCAATAGTGAATACTTTATGATTTTTTTTTACTTCCACCATGAAGTATCCCCAGTGTGATTATGAGAAGGGATTTAATGATGTAGGCTGACACTCAGTGTCATAAACCTTTCAGTCCAGAAGGGTAGTCTGGGACCCAGGGTACCATAAACTCAAAAACAAAATAAAATATCAAAAATACACATTTTGGCTCTGACTTTAGGAAACTGAGGAGTCTCTCAAAACCTAAATGTGATCATCCACATTTTCTTTGGTACTTATTCAAGAATGAAATCAAGAAGTTTCCAAATTTTTAGTGAAGGCAGCATGGAGACAGGGTTCTGTGAATGCTTCTGGAGTTAGAAGGACAGAAGGATGTTGCCTACGAAGAACATGAACAGCCATAGTGTCTTAGCTTCTAACACGAAAATAAGCACCAGTGTCCTCCAAGTCCGCCAGACCTTCAATGTGGACACATCTCCCAGGCTCTCATCCAAGTGCTAACTCTCTCCACTTTTACCTCTGGCCTCAATTCTATTCCCCCTGATCTCTGAAAGTCTCTTGGTGTCATTTTCTAAGTATTGCAGTTTCAAAAGCCACTTCATTGTTGAGTCTTTCTCTGAAAAACTAATTCATAGTTTCAAAACTCTCCTCGGGCAACCCCAATCCCACCCTTTTGCCTGTAGTAGGTGGTATATTTGAACATACTACTTACTTCTTTCATTCATTCCTGCTATTTTTTTGTACTGCTCAGCCAATACAATATTCACATGAAGAAGACATGAGACCTTGTCTTCTTTTTCATATTATTTCACATACACATATTATATATGTGTACTGCTGCAGGAAATTTGATCACACTGTGATCCCCAAGATTGCATTATTTCCTGGAAAACCATGTTTCTAGTTGTAGTATGGTTCAGCTCTAGCACACACATTAAGTCCAAGAGCTTTCTGCTTGAATATTGTAAACAGGATTAAATAAAGTCGACCATAAGTCAAGAGGTAGAGCAAGCAAGAAATTGACAGGACAAAAACAGAGAGTGTAAGAGGGTGCGGGGAGGAAAGATAGATACACAGGAAGTAGATGGGAGGGACATTCTATTTGAGAAGTTTTGTTTGAGATAGCATAGGAGGAAGCTATCTCTGGCACATCCGTGGAGGAAGAAGGTCAGTTGGGTGCTTTCTCTGGTTCTCTGAGCTGTCATATTTTCACACCAGCATCTGGCTCCCAAGTCTTTATTAGTAAAATCAAACAATTGATATTTTGTTAAAAACAACAGTGCACTAATTAAAAACAATGACAGAAATTTTTAAAGGGGAAGTGGTGCTATAATTGAATCTTGACAGAGAATTTGAGCTTTGCTGGGGCCCATGTAGGTCATATATGAGATGGAACCTCAGAGTCACACACTCATTTCAGATTGTTGAAGTTTGAGAAGGGTGTTAAATAAAAGCATGAAGATTAGATTTGCAAACAATAATACTAGAACATGAGTTTAGTCTAATGTTAATTTGATGGGTCATACTGGGATATACTAGATTTCATTAGGCTGCTTACAGCACATCTCCTAGTATGTCTGACTCTGAACACAAAGATATCATCCAAATCAGCCCTGGGTCCTAGATAACCCATAGCCTTAGAAGTGTTAGAGTAGGGTGTGGGGTGGCCATAATGCTTCCAACAGTGTGCTCCATTTTCTAGGTGCCTCTGTCTTTTTCTGTATGATTTATAACAAAAAGTCTTAATTTTTGTTCACCCATTTTTTTGCTTTCTTTTGCAAAAGATCTTTCAATGGGGAAATTAACTTTGACTCCTGTTAATTTACCCTGGTAAGAAGCAAGATATTCTTTTAGAACAATATTGAATTTCTTATTGTTGAATTCTCCCAAATATTTCAGTGATTATGGATACATTTTGATCACTTTCTGAGCACATGTTTTTTTTGTCTTTCTTTTCAAAGATTTATTTTTAATTTAAAATAGTGTGTGTGTGTGTGTGTGTGTGTGCATGAACTAAATGTGTGAATGCCCATGAAGGCCATAAAATGGCCCCCGATCCCCTAGAGTTGAAATTATAGATAATCATGAGCTGCAGGACATGGGTGCTTGGAACAAAATTTGGATCCTCTGTAAAAGCAATACATTTTATTTACTGATGAGCCAGCTTCCCAGGCCCTAAAAATGTGATTTTTTTTCTATTTTACAGTGGCATTTCACAAACATAGAAGGCACAGCAAGAAGTTTTTGTTTCTCTCTGCTCATATATGGTTTTTTTTTGAACTTTTACCCAAAGGCCTGATCAAACATTTAATATTCTAACTTCATATCTGGATTTTCAATTGTAATGTGTTTTGTTCATGAAGAATGGGACCATTTTGAGGCTCTGAAACTAACACAGGAGATGTAATTCTAGAGTCCTTTTGTACTATATCTCCTTAAATGGTCATTAAACTTTCAGTTCTCTCTGCGATGCCCACATTTATCCCAAAAGCATGTAGGTTATTAGAATTTTAGCTTTTCCAACATATTGGTTTATCAACTATCTCTTTCTAAAAGGTAAAATTGTTTTTCCTTTTAGACTGCATGAATATTTTGTTACTTTTACATTTAAAGGTGGTGGTAAATAGTGCTTCAGACTTAGGAAGAAAAGCAAATAGGTTAAGATAAGACTGATGGTTTCTTTGCCCTGCCTCTGTTTCTTCTCATTCTCATGCTAACTAGAAATGTTTTGTGCAATTTTCTCCTTCCTTAAGAAAGTGGCTATAAACATCAACTAGTACCTATATTGATCTATTGATTTGCTCTTTTCTTTTTTTATGCTTTTAAATTTTTTCTTTATTTTTTAAAAAACCTATTTTTTCTCATTTTACATACCAATCCCAGTTCCCACTCCTTTCCCTCCTCTCATTCCCTCTAATTTCTCCCCAATCCACCCTGCATCCACTCCTAAGAGAGGGTAAGCTTTCTCATGGGAAGTCAACAAAGTTTAGCACATTGCTTTGAGGAAGGACCAAGGAGGCCCTCCCTACTGTATCTAGGCTGAGCAAGGTATCTCTCCAGACAAAATGGGTTCCAGAAAGTCAGTACAAACAGCAGGACTAAATCATGATCCCAGAGCCAGTGGCCCCATAGTTTGCCCCAGCCATATAACTGTCATTCAGAGGACATAGTTTGGTCCAATGCTGGTTCCTTCCCTGTTGGACTGGAATTGTGGGCTACCCTAGCTCAGGTAAACTGCAGAGATGGAAAGGAAGGGACGAGATATCTTGATTGAGCGAGTAGTTATGGGGCTAGCAAGAAAGCTTGCACTAGAGAAATTGCCAGTAATCCACAAGGATGACCCCAACTAAGACCCTATAAGCAATTGGCAAGAGGGTGCCTGAACTGTCCTTGCCCTGTAGTCAGACTGATGACTATCTTAAATATCATCATAGAACCTTCATCCAGCAACTGATGGAAGCAGAGGCAGGGATCCACAGCTGGGTTGAGCTCCCAAAGTCCAGTCAAAGAGAGGTCAAGACCATGATGGGAATTTGTTTTTTTCTTAATAAGATCATTTGCAAAGCATTTTTTGCAGAGTATTCTCTTTTAACAGTTTATCTTGCTTCTCTCTCCCAGTGAATAAGTAAATATGACCATTTTGCTTTGGATTTCTTCCATTGTCCTAGCATGTTCCTTTCTTTTATTGTCCATTTCTCTGAAGCTGTGGCTGCTGCAGTTCCTCATCTCGTCAGTAAACTGCCATCTGTAGATCTGATTCCTCCTTTTCCCTGTAAACTCCACGGTCTAAGAAAAGTCTGTGTGTTTTCATACATATACTCAAGGAACACCATTTTCTGTCATTTGTTTCTTAACTAAAAAGAAAAAGTGTCTCTTCTGCACCTCTTCACATGACTAAATACCCTACTAGGTCCTTTAACCTAGTCCATCAGCATTGTAACTGTGGAGGATATGTTGAAGTATGTAAAGTCATGCACGCATAGGAAGTTGTATATATTATTTTTGTCAACATATTTTCTATTTTGGTTGAGTTTGTTGAATGCATTCATACATCATAAACTTTTGACAATTATAAAAAACATTTAAAATATAATGTATAATTATATATAATATATATATAGAGAGATATATAACTATTTTATAGGGACTCGAGCCAAGTGTCATTGAGGCCATAGAATGTGAGGATGGAAATAAATACCTCAGATGATTTGAAGGACATCAGTGGAGGTGAACAGGTGAGGACATGATATCGAGTGAAAGTATCCCATCAACAGTAGAAGCCATTAAGGAAACTGGATGCTTTTAAGAAGAGGGCACAAAAACTGGTGGTAAAGCTGTAATGAAAAGCAGCAGGGGATGATCATTCCTCCAGTACCTGCCTGACTACTCAGTCTTCAGTGCAATAATCATGTGAAGGACCCATTGAAGGACACATACGCTTAATCTTAGACTCACTCGCCGCTGTGGAAAACATGAGGAACCCTAAGAACCAACTCTACCTGCTCACTGCTCCCACACACATATGCCTTTCTCCACATACATACTTTCTTACAGGATAATGTCTTCTCTAGGGACAGAGAAGACATTAAATCCACATCCTTCCTGTTCTGAGAAGGCCCCAAGGTCCTTGCTGAAAACTGTTTCTGGGAGATAGACAGGGAAGGGGGAGCATGGTTTCTGACCCAGCCGGATATGATTCTGTAGCTCTGTGGCTAAACTGCTGGCACAGAGATACACAGCTGAGTCCTGAGGTTGTGTGGTCTGAACCTTCAGAGTAGAGAGCTTCTCATTAGGCATCTGAGCTGAGAATCGTTCTTTGAGCATCCCTGTATCATCTATAGGAGCCTGGTTGTAAAAGGAAATCAGGAATTCCAGTCCCCCCACAGTGGTCTGCCTGTACCAGGTAACACCACTGTGTCCTGAAATTGGTTCACATCTCAGAGTTGCTTCTTGTCCCATCACTGTCACCTTATGCTTGGGTGTTTGGGTGACTCCAGCATTTGTTGGTTCTGAAAAGAAACAGAAAGGAGTAGAGAATAAAGAACGCAATTGCAAACATAACAAGCAAGGTCAAAGCTGCAGATTCTTTATTTTCAGAAACTCACCTGCTCTCAAAAAATAAAGGACCATGCATGAAAGGAGCCTGGTGGTCATAGCAAGACAAGGCAGTGGCTTCATCTATAGAAACCCTACGTGAGAATGATCAGTGAGGGCTAAAGTCTCTAGGATCTCTCTCTCTCCCCCCAAGGTGGAGCACGGCCTTGTGATGACATCAGAGAACCTCCTTTCAAAAGTGAGCACTGATCCTCTACGGAAAAAAAACTGAAGTAAACAATTGCTCTGGTGTGTGGGTGGGTAGTCCATCCAAAGACACAAAGCACCCCAGCGAAAATTATCTCCTAAAGCCTTTGTGCCATGACTGTCCCACTCCCCACCCCCACTCCACTTTCCCTGAAACATCACATATCAAATGATATACTGACCTACTGAACACTTCCTTTTTATCTGTAATTCTTACTTATTCTATGAAAATTTGGAAAATATTTGTGTTCAATGTGTTTGAGTCAGATCTACACTCCCAATTAATCCAACCTTCCCTAAGTTCCACCTTCTTCCTCCCAATGCCATGTCCTCTTTCACTGTTAGCAATAAAATTGCTATTATTGTTATTCCACTGAGATAAATTAGTGCTGACCATCTCCAGGGAGCATAGCAGAATAATATGATTTCTGTTATGTCAAGGCAACAGAGAGAAGCAAATGACAGGCAGGTTTGGAAGGTAGGTATAGAAATATTCTTAATGTTGGAAATTCAGCAATGTGCATACCTCTCTCTCTAGCACTTGTGCTAGTACACATCTGTATGTATGTAAGCATATTCATGGGTGTCAGTGTATGTGTGTATATGTGTGTTTCTCTGTGTGTATATGATGTGTCTCTGTGTGTATATCTGACTGTGTGTAATAAACATGCATGTATGTGTGTATGTCTTGAGTCCTTTTTATACTCCCTTTCTAATGATGTATCTTGAGGCTCTGAAGCATCCTGACACCCACACACTGAGAAGGCATAAGGTGGCTGCAGGAGTGAGGAGGAAAGATGAAAGACAAATAGCTTAGAAACACTCAGAATCATGTCACAGTATCATAGAATGTGCCTAGGACCTATCTTAGCACACAGGGAGTTATAAAATAAACTATGAACAAAAACAAAAGGGAGAGAGAAAGGATAAGTAGCACTTAAGATGTTTGAAAAGCCAAAGCAAATCATATTATTTTATATTTACTTAAAATTTCTTGTGTGTGTTTGTGTGTGAATTTATGTCATTTGTGGTAATAATGATCTCCCCAACAGCCATGAAGTATCTAATAAAAACTCCAATACCAGGTGTGAGAAATTTCCCTTAAAGTATTAGAGGAATGTAAGATACTCATAAAACATTACAGGCTACTGTTGTTGCCCTTGGTTTTCTCCGAGATGTTGAAAGCAAGCCTTCATTGCTAAAGAAAGCACACACTTTGAACTTTGGATACAACAATATCTAGCCAGATATGACCTGAAGGGACTAGCTTTCACAGTACTAAAAAGCTCATTGGAAGCCGCCAAAAGGAAAGAACAGT
Organism: Dicrostonyx torquatus; assembly: GCA_028555095.1. NCBI lineage: Eukaryota > Metazoa > Chordata > Mammalia > Rodentia > Cricetidae > Dicrostonyx > Dicrostonyx torquatus. The sequence goes on along the minus strand of JAQHUG010000391.1, from coordinate 1,530,539 downwards.
TAATATTACCTGGTTGTAAAATGTAAAAACCACAACAATGACAAGTATGGCAAGATAGCCCTAACAATGCAATAGTGGCACATCCATCCTGGCAGTAACCAACAGTTGTCTAATTGAACTTAGGACCCACTTAGCAGGAGGGAAGTCATCCATACAACTGGAAACAACACAGCCAACTACTCATGGCTGCTGGGACCATGGATCTTAGAGGAGAATCTGTTCCCACCACATTCCCAAACCAGTATAATTGCTAACGACATTCAAAACAAAAATTCTTGTGCCCACCGATAAATGTAGATCTCATCTCTCTTAAAAGAAGCCTCTTTTTGAAGCAGATGGAGAACTTTACAGAAAGACACAGCTGGTCAAAATTCAGAGAACAACTGCAGGTGACTGTCCATGCCCAATTAATATATCTACAATGTAATCCTACACCTAAGACTCAGGAACACCGTGGAAGAGGGAACAGAAAGATGATAAAACTAGGAGGTCAGCTGAAAACCAGGAAGTCAATTCCAAGTTTGTGATTTCTAGATGAGTGCTACATCCATGAAATATCAGAAATATGGCTTATAAAAAGATCTGAACAATGACAACACTACTTTACTCCTCAACAGAGATGGGGAAATTTTTCTCAAGGGCCCCACTACTAGATAAAGCAATTCATAACTGCTGAGAGAAGGGCAATTGGTCTTCTCTAGACATGACCCCAGTTGACTCTCCAATACCAAGAAGCCAGCACTAAGAACATATATAAGAATATATATGCAAAACTAAAAGGATCCAGCAGGTTGTATATTTATATATAAAAACAATAATTAA